>VZTQ01003207.1:70128-90794 GCA_013400755.1 Pelecanoides urinatrix
AAAAAAAAAAGAAAAAAAGAAAAAAAGAAAAGAAAAAAAAGAAAAAAAGAAAAAAGAAAAAGAAAAGAAAAAAGGGACTTTCGAACTTTCAACTGTAATGCACTGTGATTACTGTAATGTAACTTTATTAGGGCAGTGTAAGCGACAGCCAGGCATGAAAGACGTTGCAGGGGATTCTCACGTACCCCAAAACCTTCTTCTGCTCTTTCCAGTGGAAACCACCATCGGTCCCAGAGCAGGGCCTCATCCTGCCAGATGATCTGCAAATAAAAAAGGGGCTCCTACACCAAAGTCTCCACTTTGGAGAATTTCTTTCTTTTTAACTCTGGTTGTCCCTGCTGTCCATACCACACTCAAATCTTTATCTTCTGAAGCCACTGACGTCCCTAACACCTTGCAGCAATGAGGTCCCCAAGCCATAAACATCACTTCTTTTTACCAGGCTTGTATGTACAGCTTCCCATTTTCCTTCCCCGTGTCCAGCCATCTCCCACTAGCCTCTCAGACTCTCTGATCCCGCTGCCCAAACACAACTCTGCAATGCTGGGGAAGCACATATTGCAGTCTCGTTTAAAAAAGAAACACCGCGTTCATTGGATTTATTCTTGGACTTTACAAGGCTCGTGAAAACAGTTCTGTATTTGACCTGAAAAAAACATAACCACAAAAGGCAAACTGAGAACTTCAAAACTGACTTCTCCTGACAGCCCTAAGCCGCTGTGTGTGTGTAGCGTGGACAAAGTGTAAGATTTTTTTAGTTTCCCAGAGGAAGGGAGAGGACTGCCCAAGCTGAGGAGTTGGAACCAAACACGCGAGTCCCAAAACTGACACTAACCTCGAAGGATCACCTTAAGGAAAGGTAAAAAGTAGCACCCCTGCAGTGAAGCCACTAAAGCCAAGACAGTCAACACTGGCTGAGGATCTCACTTGGTCTATTTTAATTTTCAGCCTTAGCCCACCTGGAGCACTCATCCCTCTCAGCACCTTGAGACAGTAGCACGGTAGACTGACATTCCCGGGAAAAGGAAGGATTAAAAATACACCTTCAGCCAGGGAGGCAAAGAGAGTGCCTACAGAGCAGATGCAGTCAGCAATCATAAAGCAGGAGAAGGAAGGAGGTGACCGAGTTGTTTCCTCCTCCCTGAAGATCTGGCTGCCGTGAGGAATTGCATGTGGTGCTGGTGGGCGCTGGCACAGAGAAGCGGCTCCTGGGATCAGCAGCCCAGTGCCTCCCCAGGACCCTCCGCTGAGAGGCACAAAGCATCCCCTCCCTTGCCCCACCGCTGGCTCCTCAGGACGCGCAGAGCCTCCCTAAGGAATTTCTGCAAGGGGGGGTGACAAAAATAAGCCTGTTGTATAGCAGTCTCGGGGTTCATCCATCCCCGTGGAGGTGCAGCGTTAATGCCTGGGGAGCACAGCGGAGGAACTGCTGCAGCAAAGATCAAGCTGACTCATGGTTCTTTGGCTTTGGTTTAAAATATAATAAATAAATAAACGAAACCAAACCTGAACCTTCCTTCAGCCCACTGGGAAAAATCCAAGCAACTGCCTTCAATCCCCCAGCGTATAATAATACAACTTTCTTATTATAAATTTATTAGATTACCTATGTGCTATTAGACTGGGGGGTTGGGAAGATCTGTTACATGACCTACACCACTCTGCAAATCACCAACTGCTGGGAGCATTTCATGCTATCGCCCTTTGCCATCTGCCCCCAGCAAACCAGTCCTGACCTTTTATTCTATTGGTCACCATTGTGTTCAGCATCTGCCCTCGCAAACACAGGCAAAGACACAAGAACTGCAACTCTGACACTCAAGCCTTGCTTTCTAGGAAGGGGGTTGAAAACAGGAGCTCAGGGCACCAAAAACCTCATTACAACTATCTCGGGCTACGGCAAATACCACTAAAAGGGCTCCAGGCAGGGCTGGTGGGACAGAGAGATGGGACGTGCACCAGAAGACCATGGTCTACATGCTTGCTCAGACTAGTGGCTGCATCCCTTTTCACACCTTCAGGCTTTTTTTGGTCTGCTCCCATGAACGTGAGCTGTAACAGCTACGAAGCTGCTGGTCCAAGTGGTAGGAGCCTGGTTCTATGCGTGGTCTGGGGTTCCTCTCCCATTCTGCTCACCCATTTGTCCATGGTGCCTTTGCTGACCCTTCAAGACTGCAGGAGTGTTTGAGTAATGCTGAATGTCACAAGGCTGTGTGGGGTTTTTTTCTCCCCCCCGCAGCGGTTAGGAAAAAGCAAGCAAGAGAACGGACAGGTGACGTGACGCAGCACTGTTAAAGATGATCCAGTTTAATCAGGTGATGCAAACTTCCCAGCTCTTGTCACGACACGATCTGTCTTGTGAGCTTTGAGTTGGACTTAGAAATTACTCATAAGATATGGAAATGATTCCCCTGAGGAAACAGTCACTAGGAACAACTACAGAAAGTCTTCACTTTTGAACAAGCAGCTCTTTCAGAGTTTTGGTGGTTTCTTTTTTTTTTTTTCCTTAAAGGGAACAGAGAACCACCAACGTATCTGCAGTCAGGGGCTCTACTTTATGGGTCCGTTTTTCCTCAAATCTTCGGTAGGACAAAATTCTCCTTCCTTAGAAGAATAAATTCAGAGATTAAGCTTGAACTCTGAATTTTTACAGTCTTGCCAGTATTGTGAGAACTCAAATGTGGTCACGTACTTTCACAGGAGCCTGGCGGAGAGACAAGCCACCGGTGAGATTTTGGAAAGGGGTGATGTGCTGATAAAGCCTCCCTGCTTCATCTGACAGCCGCGGAGCTCACCAGTGCTGTTTCTCAGGGCTCCTAAGGCACACACAGCAGCTTCTTCTTGGACGTCATTCACACCTAACTGGAAAAAAAATGCTTCTTGCCTTCGAAAATAAGACGATTTAAGAGGGAAATCAACTCCCTAAGGACCATGTGTGTCCCTACAATGAACCTTCAAGGCCACATCGTGGTGTAGTGGCTATGGTTCCTACATAGCTCTCATTGCTCCCACACAGGAACTTCAACTGAAAAAATAAAATGAAATTTAAAAAAAAAAACATGAATCAAAACTTTGCAAAAAGCTTTTTTAAAAACAGAAAAAGCCCATGGAAAACCACCAGCTTGCATGTCAAACCAGCCAACTTTAACCTGAAACACTACTTAAGCAAAAAGAGATGCTGCAGTGTTTTGCAGAGAGTGAGTATATTAACAGAAGAGGAAAATTCATACTCCAACAGCAAGGAGAGCATTGAGCTCTGAAAGCTGGAGTTCGTCAACTTACCCTCACAACCCATCCTTAAAAACTTGGGGTAAAGGTTGTCTCATTCTAAATTAATTCCCTCCATCAGAGGCTGATTAAGGTCTAGGATCTGGACTCAAACCCCCACTAATCACAAATATTTATCACCTCATATAATGATTTTTGCCTCTCACCTGCACACCTAAGATAGGACAGAGAGGGTGTTAGACCTGCATTGAAGAAAAGTGTATCTCAAGTGAGTATTTCTTACCCAAATGGAGATCTGCCATAAAGAAGCTGTTCCCAGTGGTGGCTGCCATGCCACAGAGGCTTCATTTGCCCTTACTTCCACATATTTTTGACCAAACTCAGGACATACGTGTCACCTCAAACAGGAAATCTGACTTAAGCTAACAGTCAAAACCCTGATCAGATACAAAAATTCATGTAGTTGGCCTTTTTTCGCCCCCCAAAGACTTCCATATGGCTGCAAGGTCTGAAGAAGACGCTGATGTGGTCGGTCGCTATCACTGTGAAACACATGGCCGATGGCCCAGGCTGAGTTTTATAGGGTGACAACTCCTCCGCGCCACTTGAAGCAAGCGCTTCTTTTATTCTACAGCACCAAAGGAATCGCTGCTCTTGAAGAGCACAAAAAAGAAATGGAAGTTTAGAGAGTATTATGGAAAACACGATGAACCACAGACTTCATGAGGTTTACTCAAAGTTTTGCCGCTGTACCTAAAGATGAAGCGTGCTCTCCAGGTCTAAACTAGACACCTTTTTTTGCACCTGTACTAAAATGGAGGGAATTTTCTAAAGGAGCCAATTTTCATGCAGTAGCTCAGGAGAGCACGTGCATGAATATCTCCGTGGGCTGTGTTGGTGCCTGGCACTGCTGTGACGAGCACACTTCATACAGCCCTCTTGAGATAACGCTGCCTTAGCCGAACAAGGTGGAGAAAAGGTATTTATTTGCAACGCACCAGGTTCAGATTCCTTTGACAACATCCCGCGGTGCAAACTTTGCTGCTCTTGCACGATCTGGGCAACGATACGAAGGAGCGAGGCAGGTCTAGCATCTCCCAGCCGCTGCCGAGCGAGCAGGGAAGAAGGACCGTGCCGCTCGGCGGGGCTGGCACCGCTTCCACCAGACCCAGCTCGCAGGCTGGGTACCCGCAGCGCCGCGTGTTGTCTGTGCCTTGCCCGCAGCAGCCACAACGCCAGCGGACAAAAGCTCCCACAACCCCTCCGAAGCTGAATTTGCAGCGACACGTTGCTTCTTTAAGGAAAAAACCACAATGTGCTCGTTTCAAAGTAGCCGGCTGGTGAGGAATAACAACAGGGAGAGGGAAAAAAAAAAACCACCTAGCACCACTTCCCTTTCTTTCTCTCACAGAGTTGAGAAGCTTACATTAATTGCAAGCTTATATTAATTGCAAAGCATGAGAATCTGAACAAACACCCTCCTTGGGCAACTGGGGCCAACCCCAGGAAAATATTTGCATCTATGGGATGTGCGAGTTGTGCAACCAGCAAAATATCAAGCCAGATAAGGCAGGGACCTTCCACTATGCTCTACAGAGACACGCTCGCAACTCCGCGATGCTGACTCAGGCTAAGACAAGTTGCTTTAATTTTCTCTCCCTCGCTCTAGCCTTCACAAGGGAAATAATACCAGCCGACTTCATATCCAGTTTGAAGCCACTAGACAGTATTTGCAGAGCTGAATCAGAAACCAAAGCAGCCTTCGGTGGAAGACGGGAGGGAACTGGGGTTCCCTGCGATGGGAGTCGTCTTCCCACCCTAAAGCTAAAATCTTAAGGAAGTTCTTGCTGTAACAAGGTTAGTTCTGCTTTGGACATGATACGCAACTTTATTGTATTACACGATGCCTAAGGCTTGATATAGCCTTGTCTGCCTAGATTTAGTTAAACATTATGTTATTAGGGAATTAGGGAATTTAGTTAGGAAGGTCATGTAGTTACAAAACCTTCGTCAAAGACTGATGGTTTCTCCCACGAGCTTTCAGAGACCCGTAACACGTGGCTGTTCAACCAGGAGAGCAAACAGCCGAGCGACGCCGCTGCACATCTCCCAGAAACCTATGAACCGTCTCCGGTTGACAAGGCAGCGAGCGTGCCGTCAGTGGCAAAAATGAACGAGTAAAAAGCACTGTTTTCCGGGAGCACATCCAGCCAGCAGCAGGCTGACTGCAGCAAAAACCCGGTACTAGCACGATACCGCTCTCGCGGATGGGGCTCAGGGTTTTGCAGGTAACAGAGCCCAGCAAGGCACGGCAGGCATCACTTTGCAAACCAAAGCCCCGTGTTCGCATCTCTCCCTTTCTGACTTGTTCTTGCCACGTGGAAGGAGTAAGAGAAGGAATTACCTTGGGTAAGCAGGCAAAGGGGGCAGGCGCACGCTCGCTGTCGGGTGCCACTGACGATGCGCTTGTTGGCCAGGCAAGAGGCTACGCGCAGCAGAAACGGATCTGTTTTGATGCTGTGCCAGATGCCTCTCTGCTGGGACACGCTTCAAACACAGACTCTATTTATTGTCCCAAAGTTCAGAGGGGAAGGACAACAAGGAAAGCATCAGAGCAAAACATATGCTGTGAGTCTTAAGTACAAGGCCCTGAGATACCTTCCCTCCTGAATTAAAAGCCTCCTGAAGGTTTTCGTACGCTCTCCCTTGCCCTCTCTGTCCCCTAGAAGCACGAGTTGGAAAGTAGAAAAGCTTGTGGTGGACACGTGTAGCCCGGAAAGGGAGGAGGGAGAGATCAGATGCATCTGAAGTGAGGAAAATACACTATATAATGGAATATAAGGTATTTTTTCACCTTTTTCTGTAGCATGGTATGTGTGCTTCCCACCTAAGGGTCAGCCAGAAATTTTTCCCCTAATAAATTCCCTGCTATTGCAAAGTTTGAAGCAACTGTAGTCCACACAGTAGACTTCCAGAGATGCGCTACCATTTCATGGGTGTCTAAACTGATAGGAATTACAGCATGAGTTTCAGTAACAAACAAAAAGTGGGGTACAAAACTGACTGGTTTTCTTCAGGGTTCTAGTTTTTAATGCTGACTACACAGGCATGAGACGGAGGGTAAAGAGCCTGGCACAGCACCCTCCCCTACTGAGCAGGCTTGCAACCAGCTGCCAGCACAGGGACTCGAAGGCCAAGTTCAAGCTCTGCAGGCTTTTGCTGCGGACAGGTTTTTCGCTCCCGAAACGCCCAGTGCATCACATTTCTGCCACCGGGCTAATTCTTTCCCAGCAAAAGGCATGATGGAACAAGTGCTCCAAGTCAAGGTGGAAACTCAGCCAGTCACAAAAATCCTCCCCGGGCTACCAGGCTTTATTCCTTCCAGTCGGCTCAGCTTTGTTTTTCCAGTTCTTTCAAGAACAGCTCTGGGTCTCAGACCCTGCAGACCGCACCAGGGTCTTCAGAGCAAGGTTCAGCTCAAGTGGGATACAAAACTACAGAAACTGGATTCACCACCCCCGAAGCCCCGGGGTTCAGCATTTAATAGCGCTTCAGTGTTAGGAAAAAGCTCTTTTTCCCCTAACAGAAAGGGTTTTACCCACCACGCCTGGAACACCCAGATGTGCAGCCCTTGTAGAGGCACCGCAGGGCTCCTGCTGCTGTCGTCTGTTAATCCACAATCTGAAGTCCCCATGTCTTTGTCCCAGCTCTGAATTTAGAGGTCTCGTGTCTTTTCCCACTGCAATACAACAGGACCGCTGTTCGGGCACACGCATGAGGTCAGGAACTCCTGACAAGTATCCGAGGAACCCCTGACCTATGCTAGCAGCTGCTCAGCCTCAGTATGAAAGGATGAAACAGGGACAAGACTGCCCCATTCCTGCCTACGCTTTCTGCCTTCACTTGGTTAAAATGCCCCTTGGTGCAAAGCTGGGACAGGCCTGGAGCTCTGTCCTAGTACCTTTGCTAGGAGCACCTCTGAGAGGTGTTTAACTCTGTCTTCTGGTTGCTGTCTGGATGATGTCCCTCCAGCTCTTGGCCAGCAAGAAACCAAAATGAAGGGTAGCTTCTTGAGCAAAGGAAGAGGCATAGGTTTACCAAATGAGACAGCACGCAGCTAAGACACGGGCAGACTACATTCAAGACTGTCTTGCTCTTTTTTTGTGCTACCCCAACCTGCCCAATGTAGCTAGTCAAGGTGGGATTCATCTCACCTACAACACAGATGTCTCCATGAAAGGCCATCAATGAGAGGAGACAGGCACAATCTGTCTGACCTGTTCCAGATGTCTATCTGCATTAGGATGAGATGAAAGCGCTCGTTTCCTCCGTTGCCTATATAGAGGACCTGAGGGTAAGTGGCTGGGATCATAGAATCAGAGAATCACTAAGGTTGGAAAAGACCTCTAAGATCATCGAGTCCAACCGTCAACCCAACCCCCCCATGCCCACTAAACCATGTCCCCAAGCGCCTCATCTACACGTCTTTTAAATCCCTCCAGGGATGGGGACTCCACCACTGCCCTGGGCAGCCTGTGCCAAGGCCTGACCACTCTTGCAGGAAAGAAATTTCTCCTCATGTCCAACCTAAACCTCCCCTGGCACAACTTGAGGCCGTTTCCTCTCGTCCTATCGCTGTTACTTGGGAGAAGAGACCGACCCCCCCTCGCTCCAACCTCCCTTCAGGCAGTTGCAGAGCGCGATGAGGTCTCCCCTCAGCCTCCTCTTCTCCAGGCTGAACACCCCCAGTTCCCTCAGCCGCTCCCCATCAGACTTGTGCTCCAGGCCCTTCCCCAGCTCCGTTGCCCTTCTCTGGACACGCTCCAGCCCCTCCATGTCCTTCTTGTCGTGAGGGGCCCAAAACTGAACCCAGGATTCGAGGTGCGGCCTCCCCAGTGCCCAGTGCAGGGGCACGATCCCCTCCCTGCTCCTGCTGGCCACACCAGTGCTGATACAGGCCAGGATGCCGTTGGCCTTCTTGGCCACCTGGGCACGCTGCCGGCTCGTGTTCAGCCGCTGTCGACCAGCCCCCCCAGGTCCTTCTCCTCTGGGCACTTTCCAGCCGCTCTTCCCCAAGCCTGGAGCGTGGCAAAGTGTTCGATGTCAACATCTGGGCAGGTGAATTGCGCCCTGACGTTCCCCATCTTGCACTTAGTCCCTCTCTGAAAAGCTTACGAGCTATCTCACACTGCACCTAACACGAAGGCACTTCTAGCCCCCAGCGCCCGAAGGTAACGCTACACTTCAAGTGGTAGATGAGAGGCCCATGCCCTGAAGTATCTACCACCAAGAAAACGTCACACTATTTTCCCTGCAACAATACTCCAAGTGGATCCAAGTCATTTTGGGGGCTGGCTGAAGAGAAGGCAGAGCTGCAGGTCTCGACCTGCCTCTGTGTCCGCAGAAGAAAGGGAAACGTCCCAGGCACCAAACGCTTTGTGCCGCGAGAAGGGCACTGCCCGGAGAGCCTGCAGGGCTCCCGTCGTGCCCATCGAGAGACGTACCAGGACAGGCAGGGAGGGATGCACACACGCAGCAGGGCTGGGGCAAGGGCATGGGAGAGGAAAGGAGAGCACCCAGACTGCACGTTTCTTCTAGCGAAGAGACTTGGGATTTACAGACCAACCTTGAGAATTCTTCTCTTTTTCACGACTTCTGATATACGATCCTTTGGGGTAGGCAACACTGGAGCTTGATGCAGACAAATGCAAAATAATGAGTCTAGGGGCAGGAAGCCAAAGCAGACGGCGCAGATTAAATGGAGCTGTCGTGCTGCTAGGCTGGCCAGGGGAGAGATTGAGGAGTTATTCTAAGATTTGTGAAGCCATCAGCCCTCGTGCTACAGAAAATAAGAAAATTAAGCTCAGACAGGGATTGCAGGCAGAATAACGCCCCTGACAACAGGATGAATGGGGAATAAATTGTTACAGAGAGCCCTCAAATCAAATAGGGAAAAAAAAGAAAGCATGGAAGAGACTGCACGACATTTACCCACAGTGGGACTGAACTGAAGGGTTCAGAAGAAAACAACGAGTTCAAATTAGCTCCCTGAAAGGGTGACTTACTGGTGGCCGAGCTTTTTCTTCCACCCCAGTGTACAATTGTCACCAAGTTTGCAGGCTCCTGCCTCAGATTTGAAACATTATTTATTTGCATCCTAATCCCAACAGGTACTTGCTCCCATTGCCCCCGCAGAACAAGCCATGCTGAGAAAGTGTGACTGGTGGTTGTCCACCTCCACGCATCGGCTGCCGGTCACATCCCAGTTCCATAGCATGAGCTGTTTGATTATTTTGATCTGTTTTGGTGGGTGGTTTTTTTTTTCCCCCTTCGCCAGCTTCCTCCCCTGGGATTTACTCTGAAGTTGCTCTAAGCTGTGAATTGAATAAACTCATTCTAGATGCAAACTTTGAAATAAAGGAGATGAAAACCTGAACTGACCTGAGAGATGCTGTACCGCCTGCCAGCCCACGGTCACTGCAGTCAACATGGTTCAACCAACTTCAGCAGAATTTGAACACGACCTCGTAACCCTGTTGCAATGCAATTGCAGGGCTTGCCAAAAACCACGTGCTCAGTAGCACGCTCTGAAAAAGCCCAGCCCTCTGCCAGACACTCAGCTTCCCACCTCCGCACAAGGAGCACGCTTCAGACAACGCTCCTCTTGAGGACCCTAAACAGGGCTACAGAAGCAACTCCATACCTCTTTCTTTTTAAATTTTACGTCTTCCTCCAAAACTTGGGCAGGCTTTCCCTTGCCTTCTCAAGAGCATCCTGCAATTGCCTTGTTTTCTCTTTAAAATGGTAGAGCTTGCAGGCCAGCTTTACACAGCTCAATTTGCACCCATGGATTGGTGACTACAGTATCCAGCTAGCTGTCCCGGGCCTTTACAAGTCCCCAGCCAGGTTCTAGAAGCTACACGGACCTGTGCCTTACATGCTTTAATCCTCCACGTTTTCTTCTGTATCCATTTCATCTCTAAAGCTGGCCAGTACCAGAGGGTCTCCCCTACCACCTGCCTGGGAGAATCACCACCAAAACCTCCCTTGCTGCCACACAAGGGCACGTGCAAGGACGCAGCAACAACTCCCCCGTTCAGACGATGTGAACAGGCTACAGCTCTACTGGAGTCAGAGGAGGAAGATGATGAACCTAAATTCCAGGAATTATGCTCCTGCGTGGGCATCCTCCCTTGGCGGTTTCATCTGAGCTGCCTCCCATCCTGAACGGGTTTATCACCTACTCCACGGTTGCTCTGAATTACCCCAGAGGTGACTGTATTTCAGCAACAAATTAAACTGTCACAATACATTCCTTTCTACGCTGTTTTTTATTTTTAAATATGTGAGCCCTAGCTGCCAGAGAATTGTTTTGGAAAGATTAGATTAGGTGCCTCGGAAACTGCTTTGAGAAAAAGTAAAGGGTTTTTTCGCTTCTCAAAGAAATCTACCTGTTTTTTTTTTTCCCCCTGGGAAGTTTTTTTATCCTTGGTCAATTAACTGCATCTTGTTTTTCAGATCTTTCCACAAAAAGTGCCTCGGCACGGGTGACCAAAAGGGAGATGGCTCATTTTGCAATCATCTGCCGCCAACACAAAAATCAAGATCCTAAAGCCCTCTGGTTTTTAAATCAACCCCCATCCAGAGGGCTACAACATCTTTTTCCAATTGCCCAAGTTTTCTTACTGTTTTTTCAGCCCACAACAAGCCAAAACACTCAGTTTTACCGTAGGATATTGACCCATTTCTGCAGACACAAGCCCCACTCACAACCTGGAAGACTTACATGAACAAGCCCTCCACTCACATCACTTTTAAGTCCAGACACCTAAAATATTAAAAGAACAGACAAGACAACCTTGCTTGAAACGATAAAAGGAAACAAAATCCCACCTTCTCAGAGTTCATTGTGATGAAAAAGCATTTCACTCGTGAGAAAGTCAGGTTAGCAACACGTCAACAGTTGGGTGCTGAATCTTTTGACACTGATCAGTTACCGAAGGAAGGGGGAGGCTGATCTGGCAAAGCACCGGACTAGGACAACTATTTCTGTTCTCAGCTCTTCTCCAGGCTCCTCCTGGTAACGTGGATTTCCATTCCTCAGTTCCCCTCTGTAAAACAAGGTCATAATAATGCCTCTCCCTTCCCCGCCGGGTGTCTGCCCTGGCTACAGGCACTGGTAGATACTTGGGGTAGGTACACGTTACCCACGACCAGTAAGAGCGATCATATCTACCAGCAAAACACTAGGAAGGAGCAAGAAGAAGAAGAAAGAGAAACTCATGGACTAACTTATTTTCCACAGCCAGAACTTGGCACTGGGATGGCAGTTTTTCACTTTCTAGCAGATATGAGGAGGAGCCAGGCCTGGACACTTCCTAGGCTGGAAGAGGGTGGCTGCTTGGGATGCGCCTCGCAGAAGAAGAGGAACAGCAGAGGTGTAAACTGATGCAGAGGGAGTATTCTCTCTCACCCGTGCAGATTAATGCATTCATTGTGGAAGCAATGTGGAGCAGAGGACATCTTGTCTGGCCCCTGATCATCAGGTGCAGCAGATGTGGGGATCAGATGACCAACTATTAAGCAAATGTTATTCAGGGTGTGAAGGACCTAGCTTTCCTCCTTGCAGGACAACTGCCCAAACTCTTGCCTGGGATGGCAGATAGGAAATGATCTCAAGAAGAAAACCATGACAGTAGTTGCTGCAATCAGACAAGAAAGACCACGTTCCTCCTATTTGTATCCTCCTTGTGCCTGCTACAAAATAGGGAGAGAACAAGGCATTGCCTTGTTAGACCCACGCCGAAGGGCTGCTGACATGGTCTGTAGCCCCATGGCATGACCGAGGTGGGCTTATGACGACACCGTGCCTAGGATCAGTCCTAAGATCCTGCGGTTTGTGGTGGGGGTGGTAGCAAACCGATCTCTTGGAGGCCAAAGTTAAGCTGCAGTGGTATGCCCACAAAAAACACTTTGCTGCAGCTCTGAATAACCACTGTCAGCGGTTTAAAAAACTTGCGTGCTCCTCAGCCTCCTATCACAAGTCAGCAGGGAAAGAGCAACACGCCCAAGGCAGCCAGCCGGTGGACCTGCCACCCAACGTCAAGTGATGGTCTCTGTCACTGCGCCGGCTCGACAGCCCCGTGCAGATCATCACCCGCACATCGAACCCCGGCTGCGCCCCGCACAGCCCCACCTCCTGCACTCCACAGCTCGGGCTTCGTGTCTCCTTCCGTCTTGGTCAACGTTACCAGAGTTTGCGGAATGACTTTGGCCTCTGAATGACCAACTGAGATACATAAAGGGACAATATTTTCAGAAGACAATGCTTTTCACACTTGAAAACGTCTCTAATTAGGTGCCTGACATCTTTAGCCACTGATCCTTCGACACTGGGTGTATTGCAGGGATGGGAACACAGAACTGACCTAGCAGTGGACAACGTGTCTGTGTCAACTTTGCCAGCCACTCTCAGAAATATGTCCTGATGTTGCCACTGCGGTGGCTTTCTGGGATGAATACTGTGGCTTTTGTCCCTTCTGCACAAGGAACCGTGGTACAACTGTACCAACTGTAGCGGATGCATCTCGCGCAGGGATCAGCCAAGAGATTTCCACCCTCATCCATCCACCTCCCTGCTCTGCCACAGACCTGGTCAGACCTTGCATGAGCCAGACCAGCATGCAGCCTCCTTGCTCCTGTGGAAGCACAGGAGCAGGAACACTTTTCCAGATCTAGGTCTGACTCTCTCATGCCTGTTTCCCACCTTCACCATGGTCACGGTGGTAATTTCTTTCCACAGTGTGTGTGTTTTGAGAATGAATACCTTGATGTTTGGAAATTCATGGGGGCCACCAGAAGAGCCACAGAGTTGTCAGCTGCAAGCGAGTACAGCAGGATGGAGGACGTACATCTGCACTCCTAGGAGTGTAGCCGACGCTCCACCTCACACAACGGCAGCCTCCACGATGCCTTTTTCCACCGATCTCCTCCTCGCTTCTCGTCCTGCGGAGCCTTACCCAGTGCAGAGAGCAGATCTGACCCTCACAGACTCGAGTACAAGTCACAGCCACCGCATCCCCCAGCCGAACGATGAGGCAGAAAGCCGAGCAGGGATTTGCATCTACTTCTTCATCCATCAGCATACACTGACTGCCAGACGGGAGGTCACACCACCGACCGGCACAGCCACGTCCCCCCCTGCCTAGCCCCCCAGCACTCATCCTCATCCTCCCTCCACATCAGCAGAGCGAGGAGCCGGCACCCACCTGCCGAAGCAGGTCAGGCAGCAGACCCCTGGCCCAAGGCTGCCTGGGTGGAAAGCGGGACAAGCCCTCCAGAAAAAGCTGGCTGGCCTCGTACGGTATCGTGCAAATCAGGAAAAGGCCGGGGGAAACGAGATTGGGAGAAACCTTGCATGACCAAGGTTATACTATAAGGTTATATACATTCAGCCTCCGCACACAAGCGGGGGAGGCGAGGGGTGTGCGTGCCTCCTGCTTCCACAGCGATTGCTGGGTCCGCGTGCTACAAAGGGGAGAGTCGTGCTGTTCACAGCAGGAGCCTAACACAGCGGGACCCAAAATGAGCCACTGCACCAAGACACAGATCCAAGGGGAGACAATGAAAAGGTAGTTACAGGATTAGCACACATACAAGCCGGCAACTGTGCCGTATTTACCCCAAGAAACGGTGATGTTTTATTTGCTTATCATACCCAACTACTGGTTTATCTATTTCTCATGCCAACCAAAGCCTGGTTTCTCAAGCCCAGCCTTCTCCTTTTTCTGGAAGATGAATTCCAGTCCCTCACGTAACACTGAGCCCCCTGACATCTCATTATCTCACTCTTGCTCCAACAAGGCCGGCTGCAGGGAAGGAGCAGGGATGCTATGGCCACTGCAGCAATACAGGAGCGCGTGCCGCACCAGCGGCTGTGGCAGTGGCTAGGTGGGGTAGCACAAGGGACGAAATATCATTTGCAGACTCCAGTTTCGTACATTCAAGCTTATTCTATACACATGGTTTGGAGCAGGCTAAGCAGAGCTGGATGCAAGCCACAGAACTGCTGAAGACAGCGTGGAGCGTCGGAGCAGACTCAACACTGATACTGGAGCAAGCCAACACGACGGCAGCCTGCTACCCCAACAAACCGCTGAAGAACGGAGCTCACTTCTCAGCAAGCCTCTAAACAAGATCCCGACTTGGCTGGGGCACAAGCACTTGCTAGCCAGGCTCTCCTTTTCACCGGTCTGCTCTTCTCAGGGGAGATGATCCCGTGCGCTCCCGCTGCCGGCCAGCCGTGCTCCGATCCAGCCTGGACCGGCAGGATAGCCGACGCTCCACCTCGCACAACGGCAGCCTCCACGATGCCTTTTTCCACCGATCTCCTCCTCGCTTCTCGTCCTGCGGAGCCTTACCCAGTGACAAGAGGGCAGCCCGGAGCAGACCCCGCTGTGCACACCTGCATCCCTCATTTCGCTCCTATTCCCTGGCTTTTTAGATCTCGCTCCTCCCCTTCTGCCAGTAAGAGGATGACATCCTCTTCATTTCACAGGCCACAGCTTCTCCCTCGTGCCTGGTGTTCTCTCAAGGATGTTAAACAAGCAGAAGACGTACGGGCATCTTCCCAGAGACATTGCAGCAATGTCTCTTTTTTTGTATTCGTCAAGTTATTGCTCCCACACACGCGCATCTAAACTCAGCTCCACCAGCTCTTGAATTTAACACACATGAGCAGCCTGATCTGCAATGGGTTTAGCTACGCAAAAGGAAAAATCCACTTATAGTTTGGCCCACGGCACTGTATTATGCAAGTACCTGGGCTGCCGCTGCGATATCAGAGTGCCGCTCACCCAGGGCATCCTACCCTTCCAGCGTAGGCTGGATATCTGCTGGGTCAGTATCACTCCCGAAGAAGAAGAGAGCCCGCTGAGATAAGGCAACCAGCTCAGCCAAGACCAGAGAGGGGGTCAGGACTCCCAGGTTCACAGTCCTGCACTTCAGCCAAAGTCACCTTTCAGCACAGAGATGAGCTGTTCCAAGAGCCCACGCTGCCGTGAGATGGGCAGGTCATGCATTAAGACAGTGAGCACGGAAAGACTATTCCCTCTGTAGGCATTCAGGCCATTTTGCATCACACAGAGCAAGCTGTAAAACTGTATTCCAGCAGTGAGAAGTTGATAATGAAGTTTTGCTTTTACTGAACCGCTCATTACACAGTGCTGGTCTCACGTTATAGAGAGACCAAGAAATAGGTGGCAACACACAGAATAAATCGGATCATCTCAAAGCATTTTCCTCTGGATATCTGTACTTATAAACCAAACATCATCAGTTTCCCCTCTCTCCCTGCAGTAAATAATTAACTGCAAAAGAATATTCCGCTTGCCCCCATCCTCCCCAATCAATTTTGCTTTGCAAAGACACGCCGCCTGGATTGCTCGCTGTGTCAGTGCACCTGCGCGGTATCCAAAACATTTCACAAGACGTAGAGGAGCTGTGTAACGGTACGGCAGAGACCTTTCCTTACGGGTACGAGAGGGCATCATCACGTAACTCCCAGTACTTGAAGCAGACAGCTATGACATACGCGGCTTAGCTCATTCACTGCAGCAACATCACCGCAACCATCAGCGGAGGCGAATCGCGCACTCTGAGCACTCCCACCACACTCCTCTGGACTGTCTTAGCTTTATTGCCAAGGCATAGCAAATCTCCTCCCCTGAAATACAAAGTTCTCTACGCCTTTCATTGTTTTTAAGAATATCTCCCCATAGATTTCATCCAGGGGAAAAGAAAACAAGTCTTCTCCATAAGAGCACTTTCATTTTTAAGAGAATTTAATCTTTGAATACTAGATCTAAGTTGAATATTGTGACCGCTTGGTCACGCACGATAACCCGTTCGCCTCTTGCTACTTACCCTCATCAACCTGACACTCATACAGGCTCCGAAAGTAAGAGGTAAGCCAGAAAACCCTCAGAGCACTCGTTCCTTTTGCCCTACTGAAAGATGCAGAGGGGAGGAGGGATGGTGCCAGGAGGAAAGCAGGACGGCCGCGGGGAGGCCGGGCTCGGGCGGGCAGCAGATGGAAGCAGGTAGCACAGATACACGACGAACAACGCGAGGTCTGCCGTTTGATCCTAGGTGTTTTCTTAGGATACAAAGTCAAATTCACTTTAAAAAAAGGCATAAGGAGAGCACAAGCCAAAATGAGAGCTGGGAAAAACCTCCAAAATAGCAGGAACACCCTTCCTGCAACAGTCAGAAAACCCGGGGAGAGGCAGAGAAGCGTTACCACCGAGCAAACATCTTCAGACTCACACACAGTTTAGTTTTATGTTTTTATGGGTTTAAACACATACCAGGTTTAGTTGAGCTGGCTATGAAGTGTTCAATAAAAATCTCCACTGGGAAGGTGGAGAAAGAGATGAAAATTGGCTAATTTAGACTCAAAAAGCATAGAAAGAGAGGTTGAAGAAAGAAACAGAAGAAAGAATGAAAGGAAAACCATGACACAAAAGAGAAAGAATAATACAGGGAAAAGAGAAATTAAATGAAACAGATCCTGAGGACAGTTCAGGAAAAGATAAACCATGAAAAAGTGGAATGAAAACTGGAAGGGAAAGATAAGAGAAAGAGGAACGTGCCATGGCAGAGCAGTTGAATGGCAGTTGGCAAATAGATCGTTTGTTTAATCTCATCCATATTTGTCAAATAATTTATTTGATTAATACTCTTTTGTAGTCTTCAACCAGCTATAGAACTGGTCAAATATATTTTCATAAATATATTATTAGATTAATACAGGTAAAATTCAGATACGTTCAACATTTTTAGCGGCTGCTTAATAAGCTCTGGTTGTAGGTTTACACTTCAAAAATGTTAAAATAGAAAGCTGATAATAAATTACAATTAGATGAAGAGTGCTGGGAGCACAATCGTTTCGCTTTTCCTAGACTGACAAAAAGTACAGTGGCATAACATCTTGAAAGACAGGAGACGAGACATTTCTGCCTCTGCCCTTCATCACCCTCCCACAAGGAACCCCTCTCTACAGGTGGTACTTTTTGCCTTGGGTTTTATTTTGCTGAATATTTCCCCTATATTCAACTTTTTTACCCCATAAAGATTTTTTACCCCAAGAAAACTTGGGGAGCTCCAAGGGCAGCCCAGCAGGAAGGTAAATTCGGGGTTCCCCAGCAGCAGGAGGGGTGGTGGTGGGTGCCGCCTCCAGCCTGGAAGCAAATGTTCACGTTTGTGAGCTGAGCTTTGCTATTCTTAAAGGGAAGGGAAATTAGGTGAAAGATGGGCACTGGGGAGGCCGCACCTCNGCTCTCACAGGGAAAAGCTTCCCAAGTCCCAGCAGCCTTCTCCAAACCTCCCTAGGAGAACCGGGGGGGCANAGTTTGTTTAATCTCATCCGTATTTGTCAAATAATTTATTTGATTAATACTCTTTTGTAGTCTTCAACCAGCTATAGAACTGGTCAAATATATTTTCATAAATATATTATTAGATTAATACAGGTAAAATTCAGATACGTTCAACATTTTTAGCGGCTGCTTAATAAGCTCTGGTTGTAGGTTTACACTTCAAAAATGTTAAAATAGAAAGCTGATAATAAATTACAATTAGATGAAGAGTGCTCGGAGCACAATCGTTTCGCTTTTCCTAGACTGACAAAAAGTACAGCGGCATAACATCTTGAAAGACAGGAGACGAGACATTTCTGCCTCTGCCCTTCATCACCCTCCCACAAGGAACCCCTCTCTACAGGTGGTACTTTTTGCCTTGGGTTTTATTTTGCTGAATATTTCCCCTATATTCAACTTTTTTACCCCATAAAGATTTTTTACCCCAAGAAAACTTGGGGAGCTCCAAGGGCAGCCCAGCAGGAAGGTAAATTCGGGGTTCCCCAGGAGCAGGAGGGGTGGTGGTGGGTGCCGCCTCCAGCCTGGAAGCAAATGTTCACGTTTGTGAGCTGAGCTTTGCTATTCTTAAAGGGAAGGGAAATTAGGTGAAAGATGGGCACTGGGGAGGCCGCACCTCGAATCCTGGGTTCAGTTTTGGGCCCCTCACGACAAGAAGGACATGGAGGGGCTGGAGCGTGTCCAGAGAAGGGCAACGGAGCTGGGGAAGGGCCTGGAGCACAAGTCTGATGGGGAGCGGCTGAGGGAACTGGGGGTGTTCAGCCTGGAGAAGAGGAGGCTGAGGGGAGACCTCATCGCGCTCTGCAACTGCCTGAAGGGAGGTTGGAGCGAGGGGGGGTCGGTCTCTTCTGCCAAGTAACAGCGATAGGACGAGAGGAAACGGCCTCAAGTTGTGCCAAGGGAGGTTTAGGTTGGACATGAGGAGAAATTTCTTTCCTGACAGAGTGGTCAGGCCTTGGCACAGGCTGCCCAGGGCAGTGGTGGAGTCCCCATCCCTGGAGGGATTTAAAAGAGGTGTAGATGAGGCGCTTGGGGACATGGTTTAGTGGGCATGGGGGGGTTGGGTTGACGGTTGGACTCGATGATCTTAGAGGTCTTTTCCAACCTTAGTGATTCTATGGCCACGCGGACAAGGGTGCCTCAGGACCTCTGCTCTCACAGGGAAAAGCTTCCCAAGTCCCAGCAGCCTTCTCCAAACCTCCCTAGGAGAACCGGGGGGGCAGGGGGGGGGGAAAAGGTCAATCAGCAATTTTTCTGGCCGTGTTTTCCCTCTCTGGCCCAACACAATAGCAAGTGAGTCCCCTCGACAGTCCCCAGACCGCAGGTCTGCCATCAGGGCAGTCCCTCCCCACGCGCGTGCGGGCAGGTCTGCGGGGAGCCCCGCGCAGCGGCACCGGACTCGGTGAGGAAACCGCGGCCGTCGCTTTCTAGGCCGACGTCAGAGAAATCCGCGGTTACTCCCACCGCCGCTCTACCTTCACCACTGGCAGCAGCCAAGAACCAAACTCACCACAGGAGAGAGCCACACCACGGGTAACTCCCTGGGGCCAGAAAAGTGCCCCTCGGGTCATAAGTCCTGTTTAAATATTACAGCGATATCCCAAACTGAGATAATTATTGCTAATTACATGATCATTTTTATGTAAACGTGGACAGTATTACCATGCATACTTTATCTCTTTTTAATTAGAAGAAGTAAGAGTTTCACTGAGACAAAAAAAAGACGTGCTGACAGCTCCCACCCCAACGCAGACTTTTCTGCAGTGATAACACCCGTGAGGCTCCAGACCCACCGAGGAGACTGAACAGGGAATTCAATCAGCACCAGCCTCCCCGGTGCTGAAATGAAGCAGTTGGCACGTTATTAATCACACGGGGAAAACATTTGACGAGGAGAAGGAAAGGACCAGACACACAGAGTGGGGAGACACACGGAATCAAAGTCACGGCTGTGTTACAAACACTTGGGAAAATCACGGAAATCACCAGCTGCAAAATCAAAATACTTTGGAGCTCTGCAAGGATAAGCACATTAGCAATCCTGACCAGGAGAAACCACCATCCACCATACAACCCTCTAGCAACTCTTGAGCTGAGCCCGCACAAAGCCTCACTTGCTTTTCTTCGTTCAAAACCAGTTCCTGCTCCAACCCGCACAACCCACCTGTGCCAACCAGACTGGGGTACGTCGTGACAAAGCTCACCAGGAGTTTGTACCCCTTCTGCACCTCGAAGACCCACCCGGCACAGGCTAAAGAGACACGACTTAGGTCACTGAAACAGTCCATGGCTTGACTTGGGTCAAGGATTGACTTGGGTCAAGCCATTCCTGCTGCACCGTCCTCCTGCTTCCAGCTGTCCTAAGCATTTCTCCAGCCGCTCCAGAGTTTGCCAGTCCTCTCCGATTTCTCATCGGCTCTTTTGTCTCCAGGCACGCTCCACTGCTCGAGGCAATTAAAACGCATCCCCAGCCAGGACCCACATGGGCCGAGCGAGCCACCAGATGCACCTGGGGCGCAGGGGCTGCGCCCCCGGACCCCGCGACGCCCTTGCGCGGCAGGCAGGGCGCAAGCAGCCTCCGCACGCCGCAGAGCCCCGGCAGCGAGCGTCCCTGGGAGGAAGGGAGGTGCCGCCAGCTCCGCAGAGTCGCACGCACGCAGGAACGGGGGGACCTCGCTCGCTTGCTCGCAGATGCACGTACCTGCGCCTCCGCCACCTGCGCACCCCCTCTGCGCCTCGCCCCCGGCCTGCCGACGCCTGGCACTGCCGTGAAGCCGGTCTCTGCTGGGGGGTGCCGCTCCGATGGGGGGCAGCCGGAGCCCGGCGGGCTCCTGCTTTGGCAAAGGGTGGGGGGTCCGGCGCTCCCCCTTGGGAGCATCACGGGGGCGGTGTGGGGGATGCAAGGGGATGGGGGAAGGCGGGTGCAGGGAGCTGCAAACTGGGGGTGCAAGGAAGAGGAGGGAGAGGGGGCGGAGAGGGCTGCAGCTTGGGGATGTGGGGGGG
>VZTQ01003207.1:91237-142002 GCA_013400755.1 Pelecanoides urinatrix
GGCTGGGAGGGGGGAGGGCGCGGGGCCGCCGCCTCGCCGCGGCGTGTGACCCCCGCCGCCTCCGCGCCCCTTCCCCCGGGAGCCGCCGTGATCGCGTCGTCCCCCCGCGGGGCCGTGTATCTGCTTCCCGCCCCGCGACGGCCCCTCCTCAGGAGCTCCCCGCACCCGCGGTGAGGGGAAGGCCTGGCGGCCGCTGCGCCGCAACCGCCCGCCGCCGCCCGCCCGCTCCCCTCAGCCCGCCCTTCCCCGCGGCGGCAGGGGAGCGCTACCCCCGGGAGGGCCGAGAGGCGCCGCGGCGTTCCCGGTAGCCAGCGGGCTGGCGGCAGAAGCCGCCCCAACGCGGCGTGCGGGATGGGAGATCACCTCAACCCCCCGGTTGTCCCGGGGCCTGCGAGCCGCCGCTCGCCTGCCTCCGGCCGGCCGCGGGAACAGGGCTGCTGCCGTGGAAAGGGCACGGCCCGCCAGGTAGCGCGGCAGGGAGAGCCCTCGCCCTGCCCTCGCCCTCCAGGCAAGGCCCGGCGCCGCACGCCGCAGGCGCTGCCCCGGGCTGAGCTGCCTTTCGCGGCTCCCCGCGGAGGCCCGGCGACCCGCGCGTTTTGGGGAAGGAAGACCTGCTGCTGGAACTGTGTTTATTACCAGTCGCAGTCCCTCGCTGATAACCCGTGGGCTAAACCCAGCCCGCAGGGCGCTTTTATCTGGCCCCTGGAAATCCCTAGAAAAATAGACGACTCCAAATTATTCAGGAGTGATTTAAGCCACAAAAGAGGAGACACCTGAATTGCTCTGTATAAGGCAGCTGGGGTCCAATTAGGCTTAGCAGCAGAGACGCACACCGCGTGGACAGAATTACTCCAATTACAGGCAAAGGTCCGAGCGTGGCGAGGGGCTCTGTCTGATCCTGTTTGGGTCCCGCACGGAGCACCGCTGGATCGGAGCTAGTGAACCTTGATGGACTCAAGCTTTGTTCCATGAATTCAGCTCTGTCAACGCAGCACTTCCCATCCTGTCACAGTCCGCCTATGTTACCAGACATTTTCTACTGTTAGGCACCGTGATTCCCCTATTGCTTTGGGAAGTGGATAGTGGATTGCATAGTCACCTATCCAGGAGCGTGCAGAAGTGATCAAGCTTTGATGCAGAATGTGACACCAAATAAAGTATGCATTCCTGGTACTGGAAAAGTACTGTTCACTCTGACGGACGTTTCAAGTACACTGCCACAATTTACTGTATCCATTAAAAAAGTATCTAGTAATCTGAAAATGGATCTAGAAAGCATTGTTCTAGATACTACGCTTGACACATAATAAAAAGAAAGCTCATGCCCTGCAGAGCTTGTAGCAAGAGTAGATTAAGCGAGTTCTAAGGATACCTGTTGAGAGAGTTGTGCAGGTTTTTTCAGGTCTCATAAACGTGTTGCACCAGCACAAACAAACCTGCCAGAGCACTTTCTAAAAGCCAGCACGCAGACAGACAGGTCCAAACAAAAAGGCGAAGCTTTAACCTACCTGGAAACTCTTTGCTTGCTTCTAACAAGCCCTCCTGATTCTGAACGACCTCTCAGTTCTCCACAGAAGCAAGGACCGCAGCTCGCAGAAACACAGCATCTCTCCTGAGCAAGCCAACAGCAGGAGCAGCAGCACACACGAAGGTGATGGGTTTCTTCACAGGCAGACACACGCACACACGGCGCACCGCCTCTCTGCCCTACCTGTCTCGTCTTG
This sequence comes from Pelecanoides urinatrix, assembly GCA_013400755.1. Classification (NCBI taxonomy): domain Eukaryota; kingdom Metazoa; phylum Chordata; class Aves; order Procellariiformes; family Procellariidae; genus Pelecanoides; species Pelecanoides urinatrix. The sequence goes on from VZTQ01003207.1 coordinate 92,962, forward strand.
TTTTAGCCGTTTCTGGCGAGCAGGCAGGGTACTGGAGCATGCAGAAATCTTGTTTTTTGAAGCACCCTGAAAGCGGGCTCATATTTTTCAGTACCTAGGTAGCCCAGAAGAACTTACCAGGGAGCAAGAACCAAATAATATTACCATAGCTGTGTAATAGACACAGCTATGGGTGAACCTCAGTTTCATGCTTCCTGGGCTTCTCAGCGACCTACAAGAACCAAGAAGCACCAGAAGATGGGACTGAAACTGCCTCTTTCTTGCTCATTCTTCAGTGCCACATCACTTCAGGATATAAAATACCTGAGGACTACTTGTTTGCAGACTGCTGGAAGACAGAGGTATAATCACTTACTGGTGAGTCATAACCGCACGATCGCATAGGGGTGATGACACAAACTTGCGAGGACATAGAGGGTGATATAGCTTAAAGATGTCTTCTCCCCCTTTCTATTTGTGGATTGAAAAAGCAAAATATTGGGACAAGGTCCTCAGTTGCAAAGCAGCATAGCTCCATTGGTTTTGGCAAAGCTGGGCAGATTTACACTTGCTGAGGTTATAGCCCATTCTGTTTGTAAAAAGTCATTCTGCCTGGACGGCTTCTTCCTGCCTTTCTCTAAACTTGAATTTAATTCTAGGAAAATGTCTGGCCTGTCTGAGGCCTCTGGAAGACAGAACCCTCTTTTTTAAACATGTGACATGCAGTGCCACAGCAAGAGCAGTACAAATGCCACCGCGTTAGTCTACTAACTACTCTGCGAACTCATCGCGTGGTGTCTCCAGCTGGACTGGCAACAAACTCCTCCAGCTACCCACCAGGCATCAGTGCAGCTCCTGTGTTCTACGGCAAACCTCAAGGCAGGCAAAGAGGAATGCGCAGCTCTCTAGAAGTCCTGCAGTGCTACTAACTATTGCAAGCCTTGCTTGACAGGAGAGGAAGGCGAGTCAAATACTGGGCCCACTGGCATGCGGAGCAATAAAAAGAAAATGAAGAGAATCTCAGAAGGTCCTTACTGCCCCAGTAATATGTTGCGGAGGATCAAATGGACACCACGCCAGGATCAATGTGATCAGGTGAATGCCGTTTATTGTTTGTGTTACTGTCCTTAATATAGCAAACAGTTACAATCACACTTTTATACTGTACTAAATATAACACACAGCACGCTTTTGTACTGTACTAAATATAACACACAGCACGCTTTTATACTGTACTAAATATAACACACAGCGCGCTTTTATAGTAGCTTTCTTATTGGTGCTCTAACACTTGCCACGCGCTCTGCTAACCGAGCTCATTGGTGACAATCAGGTGTCCACGCGACCGCCTCCTCACGTAAGCATCCTCCTAGTTCTTGCTTCAACATCCAGGAGTTGCTTGCTTCAGCGTTGTTCTTCCGCATTCCTAACCGCAGCTTTTATCTTCCAGCGACCTTGCTTACTGCTTAACTATTCAGGCCTAAATGTTCACCAGCTTCACTGTATCGGCAAAGGCTGGATTGCTCACATGTCCATGTTCACTCAAAAACTCTCCTACAGTAACATACTGCCAAAACAAAATCTGCAGTGGGGTTGAAAAGCTGTTCTGTCATTCCCGTGCCTTCAGTTTTTCCTGATCGTCTTCATCAAACTGTATGTAGCTTGCAGGTGGAAGGCCGTAACTCAGCGATAGGCTTATCCCGTTATGGCTTTTTGTAACAGCACTCTTAAGTTCAGTCTGGGAAGGTATGTCACTGATTTTTGTTGGTGCTATGACCCAAAAAATAACTCCGTCATATTGTCATGCTCTCTTTAACCTCTGCAAGAGAGGAGTCATAGACAAGGCGTGAGCTTGACTCTCCACTGTGTGACATACAAACTTACGCCAAGAGCTTAGTTAGCAACTGAAGTTGCTCATCAGCTATAGATCAAGGCTATTACCGACATTTTTGAAACATTAATCTTTTTTAGAGTTATTTCTAGTAGAAAATACTACTACTACAACTACTTGGCAATGGTCAAGTTGAACTATTCTTTCTTTCCCCCTAAAAAAACCCAAAAGAACATGAAAAGTTCTTCTTGTGATCATCAAAATCATCAGCAAACTAAATAACATTAATTTTTTAGCTTCACAAGGATACATACTTGAATACATCCAGATATACATCATATATTTTTGATACACTGAAGGATATATCAATTCTCAGCAGACACAGAGGATAGATAAATGATGTCAGTTGCTTTTGTTGTTCTGAGTCTCCTGTTACTATCTACAAGTTCACCTGACTTTTAGTTATGCAGACTGGTTCTTTACCTGGCTTTTGAGCTCTCCCTGCACTCAGCTAGTCTACTTTCCTGGATGCATACATTTTCTGTGTAACTGAAACGTTCTTGAAGTGTTTGGGAGGAAGACTATATCACTGTGCTCTTCTTAACATTGTCTCTGAGAGCATACTGAGAAAAGCAGAGATCCCTGTGAGTTTTGCTTCCCCACAGCACCATATTCTTCATAATGTTTTAGTTTATTCCTCCTGCAGATACACCAGACTCAAGAAACCTGCCAGTACTTTTCCCATACTGGGATGTTTTTCTTGCTCATCCCTCCCTGAGCTTAGAGAACGAGTAGTGTTATGGCAGACAGCAAACCGATACGCAATCGACTTTTAAAATTTTGAGTTTTCTAGAGAATGCAAATTGTTTCCTTTTAGTATCTGACAATGCAACGCAAGTAACTTGCCATGGCAACCAGCCTATAAAACAGAAAAAAAATTGTCATCACAAGGTGCTTTGTTGCTATAGCAAGGAAAGAAGCTGAGACCTTATCCTTTTTGTTCACTGGTGGGCCGTGCATCATCTAGTAGCAGAACCTGTCAGTAGAAGTTTATGTTAGATTCAGTGCAAGTCGTCTGCCTCGTGGGCCTATCTGATACTTGGATCAAAACTGAAGTGCAGTCAGAAGGAAAGAAGGAAGTGTTCAGAAGAATTGAAACAAGGCTGGATTCTCAGAAATACAAGGCCAAATCCATTTCTGTAGCAAGCTGATGCAACACTGCAGATGCCAGTAAGGGATGAACCAATTTCTTCTGAAATTAATTTGGCTTCCATTCTCTGACAGTCTCCATTCTCCCCCTCTCTTCTTTTTTTTTTTTTTTTGAAGTGGAATAAATCTCTGCAGATCTGGGAGTATTTTGAAGTTACGTGGGACGAGGATAGAATAGGCTCACAGAGTCTGTCTTCAAACCCATTCTCTGTACAGGGATGCTTCTGGGAAAGGCAGACTCATTGCTATGCAGCTTAGTTGTGTTAGTGAGAGAATTTAGAAATGGCAAAGGGCAGAGAGGGGAAACCCTCATAATTATCACTGTGGGAGGAAATCAAAACTGAACTTTGTTAAAGGAGGACAATTTTGAAAACTGTTATATGTGCAAGTAGTGCACATAGTAGTCACAGAAGCCAATGGAACTACCCTGTGCTTAAGATAGGCTCATTTGTAAATCTGGAGTGGGTCTAGGGTATACACAAAACGTTTGCTTTACTCCCGAGCTGGAAAGGATGCCTTCTGCAGGATAGTCTTGAAAAGTGAAGGAAAAACTGAAAGTTTCTTAATCCCTAGACTATTGATATGAGCTACAAGTAACACAGCTCCAGCTGTGTGATGGAATGAAATATATGCTCCCCCTTTCTATTTTGAAAACACTCTCTCCCAGTTAAAGTTTAGGGTGTTGATATAGTAGTATGAGGCTTGAGAAACAGTGACCAGCCTTCTGAGCTGCCTGGAGGCTTAGCTGAATTTACAGGTAAAATTATTGTGACTCATGGACAACCCTCTTCTAGCTTCCTGGTGAGGCTGTAGGGAAAATACTGCTAGATGACAAGCCCCAGCAATAGCTTTGAGAGAAGCTCTTAATGTATCAGATAAATCTACGTGGAGATGCAAGGCTAGAGTTTACTCCCAACAATGAATTGTTATACCGTGAGTGAGTGACTGTAAAAAGACTATGGGGAAAATCTGAGTGTTCTGCAGCACAAAGAAACCATGAGATAAATGAAAGTCATCTCAAAGAAACCACGCTAAAACTAGTCAACACTACAATTTAATAGTCTCCTAGAGACTGGGAAAAGTCTGTGGGCTAATCCTTACTGCAGATCGCACCAAGAGAGACGTAGCCACAAGAGACATCACAACTGAAATTCTGCAAGCATGTACCATCATCCCAAGGGCCTGGGCCTTGAACATTAGGAAAAAATTCTTTCCTGACAGAGTGGTCAGGCCTCGGCACAGGCTGCCCAGGGCAGTGGTGGAGTCCCCATCCCTGGAGGGATTTAAAAGACGTGGAGATGAGGCGCTTGGAGACATGGTTTAGTGGGCATGGGGGCGTTGGGTTGACAGTTGGACTCGATGATCTTAGAGGTCTTTTCCAACCTTAGTGATTCTGTGATTCTGTGATTCTATGATTCTGTGATTCTGTGACTCTCAGAGATACCTAAGTCTTGGAAGCGGAAGTCCAACTGAGAGACTACACAGAGGAATAAAGAAGACCAGTCAGTCCTGGTTTCAAAGGGGTTTTTAAGATGGACACTGAACTGGAGAGATCTCCTGCAGTAATCAATTAACAAAACAAAACCCTGAATTAATTAATCAACCCTTAATCAGCCAACAAAATCTTCCTCTGTATCATTTCCAAAAACATCACATTGCTTCAGATGACTCAGCCAGGGAGTGGACCCAACCAGTGAGTGGGACCACTTTGTTTTTAATCGCCGAAATAATGGCATTAAGATTGGATTAAATTCTACTAAATAGAGTGCTCAGGCCTCCTTGAACCAAACTGTTTGAAACATCGCAAAAGATTCTGGGTGGGCAGAGCGAAGTCATCAGTCCTAGAGGGTTATCTGATCCAGGACAGGATCTTTCTCATCATAGATTTCCTTTTTGACATCATCAAGGAAACCAGGCAGTGCCTTGCCAGGTGCCTGGCCTAAGCTCACCGAAGCTAGAGAGGGGAAAGATTCCTGTTGACTGAAATGAATTCTGCTACCAGTTGGATTTGATCAATTATGAACTGAAAATAGAAACTTGCAGAGAAGAGATGCTCTGGAATCACAGAAGGGAAAGGCTTTGTAATGAGAGCTTGGAAGTGGAAGGAGATCCGTGTTCCACAGTTTAAAAATACAGACGACTGCTGATTCCTTTTTTCTATTAAAAAAAACCCAACCCAAACACACACACAAAAAAGATGTAATTCAAAGACTGGTCATTTCCACTGAGTCAGCCTCCTTGTAGAGACACCGTAGGAATGAACAACAATCCTATCTCCCTATACATGATATGCAGTAGTTAGTAACGTGAAGCCCTCACCTGAGTGGATGGTGGTATGTTCGGACTTCAGATTTTGCTGGTGGTGGGGAGAGATGAGATATAGGTTACTGAGACTGTATTTACAAGTAGTGTTGCTTTCTACAACTGCCTGCTAGTTTCAGTCTGACCTGAAGCACACTGCCCTCTGCAGAAAGTGTCCCGTTTGACCCTGTGGGTGTTTAAGTCCCCAACAAATGTTCTTTTTGACTTTTCATGCTTTTTCCTGGGAGTTATAGATGATCACATGGTGAGTCTAGAGCCTGAGTTACTTAGAAATGATGCTGATTCCTTCATTAAATGCCCCCACCTGACCAAGAGTGACCAGGGTTGGTAAGGTCCCGTGTCTCCTTCCACTCTGCTGAGCTTGCCATTGTAGATCAGCAAGGGTCACGTAGGGTAGGAGGTCTGGTAATCCAGAAATCTGCAACTTGGGAGCCACACTGGTTTTCCCAGCAGTGGTTTGCTGGCGTGTGTACAGGAGCTTTTGTTAGCTGCAGGTTGAATTCAACGTCAATCATTCCCTTGGAGCCTGATCCTCAGATCACTGCACTCTGCAGGAGTTTTTTGCCTTTCTCTTCATACAGCAGTAACTGGAAGCTGAAAGCCTTAATTTTTGTTAACAAGCCCTCGTGATATTTAGGTCCCGTGTGATTTTCGTTTTCAAACTCTACAGAAAAGTTTGAACACTTTGCAGCTTGCACGCTACCAGTTTCTTTATGGGACAGTTTGGGTCACTTACGACGCTCTGGGTCATCTGTGTCACTTTTGCTGGCAGGAGCCAGATTTCCAGGAGTAGAAACCGGATGAGTTGCTAAGGGATGTCTTGCACTCTGTGTCATTTCTGCATTCACTGATGTGCAACAGATTTATCTGTGTAGTTCAAGGCCTCTCTGTTCCAGATGAGTTTGTACTGAAATCTCAGACCATCCCACGTGTTCTCCTGGAGGAGACACTGAGATTGTTCTTATTCTTTTTAAGAGAATCTTCTTACTTCTTCATCAGCTAATGCTGATTTTCTTTCCCTCAGCATTGAGGAACAATTGCTAACTACATCTGTTTCTCACAGAAATTTCAAAGCAGTGTTACGCAGCATGATTCAGGCATGCACACATGGTAGAACTAGATAGAATTAAAGACATTTGTGTTTATCCAGTTAAACTACTGGTTTCTTTTCCTTTGATTGCTTTTTAATGTTCTGGCTGCACATTGTCTCCATCCCTGCCACCCAGCCCTCCTCATCATCAAACTCAGGCTGCTGAGCCTTTTCTTCTTCTCTCCTGTCAAGTCCTTCACTAAATTCTGGTTTTCTTTATTCTGTAAGGAGCTGCCCTGAACCTTGGTTCCCACCTCTGCAAGCGAGTAAAGCTGATGCAAAACAGTACTCACATAAAATGCAGCTACCCTGTAAACCGGACAGGAGGATGGAATCCAGCCTTCCCACCGTCTCTCTGCTTCTTGGTGCTCTTGAGTCTCCCGTGTACACTCTACTCCTGTACCCAACCTTAGTAAAGCTTGCTTATCTGGTCCCTTCCCTTTACGGACAGCTGTTTTCCTCTGTGGCAGCCTCTTCCTGATGCTCTTCTGGACCATTTCCAGCTCCTCCTTCATCCCTTTCAGTGATTACCTAAAATCTGCACTGCTGTAGTAACAAAGTCTATCGGTGACCTCAGCCTTCATATTATTTATCGCACAGGTAGACCCTCCTGCAGTGCAACCGCTTGCCCTCAGGGCTAGAGATCCTGAGTTATACAGCTCCCTGTGAGCTTATGGTGGTAGCAGTATTCCCACACCAAGTGAGGTTCAGGCTAGATATTGGAAGATCTCCTTAACAGTTGGGCTATGCTCTTGTGTCACTATCCTATCTAGGCTGTCCTGAGAGACCCCTAGTAATGGTGAGGGCATAGGCCTCCCATGAAAACACCTTCAAGAGCAGCACAGGGGTAGAAATCATCCCTTCAGTCAGAGAGGTGGCATAGTTTCCTCCTTCCTTATTAAAGATCTTTCCAACACTGAAGCCTATGGCCACCAGTGTCATTTTTTGTCTGCATTCAGTCATCCCCGTTCTGCTGCTGCTTCTCCATGAAGGAAGGTGAAATGCAGAAGAGGATCTGCAGTCACTTGCATCTTGCAGGACTGGTGCAGGGCCATTGCATGTTTCTAGGTAACTTTTCAGGCAGGTGTTCATGAGCTCAGCAGTGATGTAAGTGTCTCTGTGTGTGTGCAAATCAGTCAGATACTGTCTGATGGCTTTCAGGGGGCCAATGCTAAACATTTCTGAAGTCAGACCTCCTGCAAGATTCCTAAGCTGAGATGCCCAAATCAACATGTTGCAGATTTCTTCTCTGGCCTCAGACTCTTGACTTTGCCTTTTCCACTTCCAGTCAGCGGGCTTCAGTTGGGGAAATAATGAGGCTAATGTACCGAAACACCGATCAGAAATGTTACGTGAATCCAAGTGATTGATGGAATTTCAGCCATTGACTATGAAAACATGCATAAGCTAATGTTAATCTACAGATGTTGTATTAACACTGAGTAATTTCCCAGTCCTCATTAGCAATATGCTTTGATTAAGGGTAGAAGGTGTTAGCTCTAGTTTCATTTCAGTAAGCTGTTTAATCATCGGAGCTTACTGGCAGTGGGATTTGGGAGACTTACACGATCACAAAGTGAATTAAGAGTAATACAGTAGCTTCCCTCTACCTGCTCTGGGATAGCGCACAGGGGAGGGAATGGTTCAGAGCTGCTCTGTTCCCCGGTGTCTCCAGGGAGGACTAAGCAGGACGCTGCTGCCTCCTTAGGCAAGATCTTCCTCATTTTCGGGAGCACACTTACACCAGCTCTCCTGCAGTGATCAGCACATCGCGGTGAACTTGTTGTAGCATGTTCAGCAGCATGTTCTCGCTGGCTTCCTGAGGTCTGATCCAAAGCTTACTGCAGATATGGGTAAGATTCATGGACTTCTTCAGTGGCCTTTGGACTACTCTGTGGGGGCAAAAATACAACGGCAATAGATACATGGGTGAGAGGACTCTACGTTACCACCACATTTCACTCTGAAGAGATGGCAAAAGAGATTCTGGAGCCCAACCCTGCGTGTCCCAGAGCAGCAAAATCAACATGAATCCTACTTAATAAGTAATTCAAAAGCACTTTCTGGTTTGTGAATCATCTGCATCCCAGCCTTTCTGAGGATCCTGAGTAATGAGACAAGAACAGTGCAGCTTCTGTGGTCATCTCTACCTGCTCACGGGGCTGCCAGCCTGCTCCGGCCCTGATTTCTACCTGCTCTTTTAAAATGCTCTCTGCCACTGAGCAGTTCTCATCTAAAGATCTCAGAGTGAAGTAATTCTCCTAGCTTTTCTAGAAAAAAGCTGACTACCATTAAACCTGTTTTACAGGTGAGTAGGCCGAGCTCCAGCCTGCCTGAGATCACAAAGCGTTACTTAGGGCCAAACTGCCTGGGCTGACATGTTCCCGCTGCAGGGATGACCGCCTAGGAGGAATATTAACCTCCTTCGTTAGAGGAGAAGAGTGCTCAGGCAGAGGGGAGGGCTGGCCACACAGACTCTGTTTACATACATGCTTCACACATGACTACGAAGCAAATAAGCCTTGCTGGCCGCGTGGCTTGTATCCAGGTGTCCCTCGGATGAAGACGCAAGCGTAGGGTAAACCGAAACACCGTGCTCGGCCCTTTGTGCTGAGCCATCCGGCAGGTGGGAATGTAAAACTCCGCCTGATTGCTTATGCCTGAGTCACCGCCTTTAGCATTTGTTATTGCCTAGCGTGTTAGCATGCTGCCTGCTGGATAATAAATTACTTCATTCGCTGCGGCAGTGAGGACACAGTTAAAAATTAACCCTGGCAAATGGTCCTGCATATTTTTTTCGGTCGGAGCCAGACAAGAGGGAAAAGGAGAGGCGTGCTGTTGAAATCTGATTTGCAGAAAAGGCAAGTGGTGAGTTTTTATTCATGGGGATGGTTCAGGCATCAGTTGAATCACTGCAGTTGTCGGCAATCGATGATCAAAATTCAAAGGGCTTAAGGCACTCGGTAAAGTTCAAAGAAGTGCAAGCAGAAAGACTCAATGGGCACATTGCAAGGGAGGTCAAAGAATGGGATAAATGGGGATTATTATGCTGATCTGTAATTCATGATCTGTTTGCAGAAATAAATGAATTTATCACATGGATGTTATTACCACATGTAAGGAATGCGGTCCGTAGATGAAAAACTCTTCAGTTTTGGTTCATGTATTGCACCCTTTTCTCACAGTATCACACTTATAACCATATCCTATCTATAGCAGCATGCAGAGTATATTTACAGAAATGAAGGGTTTACATTAAAAATCTGAGGAAATAGATCAGCTGACAGACAGATCCCTCATTTTCTTGGCTTCTCTTGCCTCCAGCACCCACACAGTATCCATCAAATTGTCTCGAGTCAACCCTCACAGGCTGCATTTGAAGCTCAGGCAAGGAGCCAGGCAAGCTTAGAGAGCAGAGACCTTTCTGTCGGCACGCACTTCCCACCGTCTGTATGCTGCTCTGTGGAGCGGGGGAGCTCAGCTTTAGGCTCAATGAAAAATACCTCCTTACTCCCTTTGCGTCGCTCCAAGAAAGGGATTTGATCCGAAGCCTGCTGACGCTCGTATTAATGATCCTGTTGTTGACACAAAAATTGCACCTTGTTCTGAGACATCATTCAGCTGGCTTTGGTACAGCAGCGAGCAGCACACCCCATCCCGAGCCCTCGGTTCCTCAGGGCTGCCCCAGACCCTTCAGCAGCTCCATCTGTAGATGGGTTGATACCCGCAGATAGTCTAGATGGTAGCATAAGCTGTAATGCCAGGTGCAGTGGCTGTGCAAGCGGATCTACGCTCTGGCTGGCATGCTTTTTTCCAGAAGCATGTTGTAGCTGTTGATTTCACAAGCTGTACTGCGATATGACGGCACCTATCAAAGGGCCAAGCTGAGGTCTGCGTGTTTGTACTGAGTCACCTGCCCATCTCTATGTGGCAGAGGTATTTTAAAAAGTCAGGCTTAAGCAGATACTATGCTGCAGCAGAGAAGATGATATAAAGTTCCTGCATAAACAAAGTTACAAATTTGCTGGATGAAAGGTACTTAGATGTTGCTATGTCCAAATTGGAGACATTTCCTACTCTAAGATCTTTCCTTACCTGTGGCATTTCAGGGAACATGGTTGAAATATTCCTCAGATTAATTCCTGCTTTTTGCGTATTTTCTCTCCTTTATCTCTCCATCCAGACAGAGCTTTGTCATTAGCCCTAGTCCCTGGCTATCTTGATCAGCTATCTGAGCTCCCAAGCGCCAAATCCCTTCTGCTCCCTGGTCCTGCCCATTGCATCGGCAGGGAGTGCGCCTCCAGGACAAGCAGCCCTGGTTCCCCAGTGCCTGGGACCTGGCCAGGCACCTGCCACACAGCAGGAAGGCTTCCAGACTTACCAGCAGGGCAGGCTGGTCCCTGGGACCTCTGTTTCTCAGCAGCTAAGATGTTTGCCTAACATCTTGGTTAAAAAATGGGCATATCAGAAAGTTGTGCTTGCAAGTACTGGGATACTCCCTGAACGTACTTCCTAGATAGCTGCTGTATAAATGATGAGGAAGCAATTCAAGTGTGCGATCACAAACAAGAAGGTGTGTGGTGTGGTAGGGGATCTGCCCTTGCTGGGATGTTGACTCTGTGACAAACAGGGTTCTTCAATCTACGTTTTAAGATCCTGTACTCATTGCACATAGCAGGCAACAGTTTCGCTGAGCTCTTGCTGCAGCCAAGCATGCTGCTAGAACAAAGATTTTATTTTAATGATCACTGAGCTGGAGTTATCACAACGGTTGTCAGTCAACACAATAACATTTTATAAATATAGTCTTTGTTGGAGGTGGTAGTTTTGGAAAGCCCAATAGCTTAAAGTTAGTTTGTAGGCTAGATGGTGGATGTGATCTGAACTCACTTCCTTTAACGCCAATAGGTTTGGGATCACACCCATGGTTTGGTTATTTATTTATTTACTTATTTCCCCCAGTCTTTATATTTCCCTCTCCAGGTCGCCACGGGCTGGACATGTTGTGAGGCAAGTACCTCAAAGGAGAAAGAAGTGTACTATGCAAACAGCTGTAGGCGTACGTCCAGCTGCTCAATTCTCTATAAAAGAAAGTTGTGAACTGCCCCTGGAAAATCTGCCTTCCACAAACCAGGAGCTAGCCGGTAAACACTGAACACATAGCTGAGTGCTGCACACTTGTGTTTCCACTGACTTTTAAGGAGAATGAGAAGGAAAAGTATTTTTAACACTAGTTTAACTTGTACCCTGATCTGCTACTGCAGGGAGTAATCAACTGATAACTTAGAAATTAGCCAGCTGCCAATGTTTGATACACAAGATTACTGCGAATGGTCTGTTAATGAATGTCCCTGTGTCAGCACATCCACAGCATGGCATGGGGAGCGACCGGGGTAGGGCAGGACAGGGGAGGCTTGTGTGTGCCCCAAGGAAGACAGGTTCTGGCAGTGGTGATGTGCTGGGAGTTGTTGGGGGGGACACACTTCACCACACTGCTTGGTAGTGTTTTAGACATATCTGTCTACGCTGGCCTCCGCTACAAAACAGCAAGAGCCAAACACTGCAGAGTTGTGTTAGTGTCATGCTAATGCAATGCATGAACTTCTGCTCATCTCATTACGGCAATACTTTTAAATGAATCATGTCTCCGCATCCCATCATATTAGAAAAGGCCAGGTGCAAATCCAGCACTGGTCTTGTCCCCTTTATGTTTTCCAAAAGTTCAGATCCAAATTGAAACAGATTGTCAAAGGTCCATCTGCATTGCTAACAATGGTGGGCAAGTCTGGAAATGCAAGGTCTTTGCTCAGACTGTAGGAAGTGGATGGAGATGAGTCACAGTACTACAGGAGCATCATAACTCCTACAGATAACTGTAGTTTGTGGTCACGAGAGGATTCCCATTCTGTATTTCTGTTTTCTGATGAAGGGATTTGCTCAGCCAAATGCACACCACTCACCTCAGGCCCTAGGAATTTCTATTTAACCACCATAAAGGCTTATCCCAGGGTCTCTTCTAAGGTGTTTCAAGAAAAGAGGATACTGGGATGGAGTGTTTAGCCAGAAGTGCAAGCGTGCAGTGATAAAGTGCAGTTTTTCATGGCCAAAGAGCTGGCCTACAAGCACGGCAGGAGTCCCTTGTAGGAGACAACATGCCACGTTCACTGCCATGGGCTGTCACTGGCCACTGGGGCTGCTGACAGATCCAGCCTTGAAAACAAACTGTCAGGCAAGGCGTTTGAGGTAGGAGTGAGATTTGTGTGGACTGGGATGTGTTTTACGGTTTTCAATACTCTGAAATACCACCTGAGCATCTGTCTTGGTCTCACCCCGCATGCTGAGTTAGGTAACAGAGCTGAATTTTACTGAAACTTCTAGACAGTGCATAAAAAGTACAGAAGCATACCAATAATCCGTCTTCTCTCATCACTAATCCAATTTAGCTGCTGGAATAACAAAGTACATAGTTCTTTTTCTAAGCACGAATTATGCAAAATCAGAGCCACGGCTGTAAAGAGAGTATTTGGAAATCAGGTGTCTGCTGTCATTTTGAGGACAGGGAAACATCCTTCCCTCTCTCTGAGGATAAGATTCCTTCTAGTATTCTAGAGGAAGTTACACACGACAATGACCCACATACAGATGAATCCCAAGGCTTTCCGAAGAGGTTATCCATGGAAAAGGCAACTTGAGCCCCTTAAATTCTGGGGAAAATCCCAGTACAGGATGGTGATGTGTTGAATCACTTTTCATTTCTGTGTAGTATTTGCTGGACTCAAATCCAGGCTGTGTGCAGCAGGAGCAGATGTACAGGGTCAAGGGTTCCTTTGACAGAGCAGATAGGACCATTTTGCCTCAGCTCATTCACAGATGCTAAGCCAGAAGCAAGCACAAATCCCCTAGTAGACCCTGGAGCTGAAACACCCCTGGGAGCACCGGGAATGGGCAAGGCACTTGAGGCACGCGAAGCACTTTGGCTCTTTGCATGTTAGGACAGAGCGCCATGTCTTCTAGGCTATAGGTGCTGGCCCTAGGGTTACATAGGTGTGCATGGGGATGCACAGGGTATGCAGCGTTTATTCCAGTCTGCAGAACTGCCTGACCACTTATCTACCTGCCGAACTCCTCCCTCCACTACTGCAGACTGTGCCCCAGCCTATTTAGAATCATAGAATCACAGAATCACTAAGGTTGGAAAAGACCTCTAAGGTCATCGAGTCCAACCGTCAACCCAACCCCCCCATGCCCACTAAACCATGTCCCCAAGCGCCTCATCTACACGTCTTTTAAATCCCTCCAGGGATGGGGACTCCACCACTGCCCTGGGCAGCCTGTGCCAAGGCCTGACCACTCTTGCAGGAAAGAAATTTCTCCTCATGTCCAACCTAAACCTCCCCTGGCACAACTTGAGGCCGTTTCCTCTCGTCCTATCGCTGTTACTTGGGAGAAGAGACCGACCCCCCCTCGCTCCAACCTCCCTTCAGGCAGTTGCAGAGCGCGATGAGGTCTCCCCTCAGCCTCCTCTTCTCCAGGCTGAACACCCCCAGTTCCCTCAGCCGCTCCCCATCAGACTTGTGCTCCAGGCCCTTCCCCAGCTCCGTTGCCCTTCTCTGGACACGCTCCAGCCCCTCCATGTCCTTCTTGTCGTGAGGGGCCCAAAACTGAACCCAGGATTCGAGGTGCGGCCTCCCCAGTGCCCAGCACAGGGGCACGATCCCCTCCCTGCTCCTGCTGGCCACACCAGTGCTGATACAGGCCAGGATGCCGTTGGCCTTCTTGGCCACCTGGGCACGCTGCCGGCTCGTGTTCAGCCGCTGTCGACCAGCCCCCCCAGGTCCTTCTCCTCTGGGCACTTTCCAGCCGCAATTCCCCAAGCCTGGAGCGGTGCCTGGGGTTGTTGTGGCCCAAGTGCAGGACCTGGCACTTGGCCTTGTTGAACCTCAACTTTCCTCCCCTCAGGACAGGGATTTGTGAAGGACTTTTGCCGGAGCTGTTGTCTATAGCGTGGCTGGCAGCGGTGCTGCTGCAGTGGCGGCTGAAAGCCTTGGTGCACATGAGTTGCATTCAGAGTAAGCTTAGAACTGTGCAAAGTGCATGCAAACTAGTGGTGTAATGGCATGCAAACTGGTGCTTTGCCCTGATTCATTTTGTTAAAAGCCCAGATTTCTCCACTGCTTTACACCATATATTGTCACGTACACTGATGGGAAGTGAATATAAATCGACACCTTTCTGATTTGGTAACATTTTATGGTGGCTTTGCATTGGCACAAAAAGCAAGTACACATCGCAAAGCTGCTGGTTCCCCTGACTAGATGAATTTCACAGCTAACGCCCGCTTGGCAAAACAGACCTAAAAGTGCAGTGAAGCCACAGGTTTCTTTACACTGGAAAGAACAAGTGATGCTCCTGAAAAACTGGTGAAACAGTCATTGACTTTAACTCCTTTCCAACATCAATTCATTTTTCTCTTAGTTTAATGTTGAAAACAAAGTTGTAACTCAATCATTGACCGTGGAATTCATCCCAGAAGAAATGCAAGGACCACCAACAATGTGGACCAGGTGTGAATTATAAATACTATCAGCAAGAGACCTTCTGTATCCCAGTGGCATCAATCCCACAGCCAACGCTATTCCTTTTATATTTTTCTTTTAAGCCTGCCATTTTTAAGCCCTCTCAGCAAAACCTTCTCTTATTGAGGATTTCTACCACACCAAGCACTGTGATGCCTCTAAACTGCATGAAACCTGTCCTGGTTTCGGCTGGGNTATAGTGGTACTACAGTTGTAACAATGTTGGGGTTTGTACCTACCAGTTCTTTAGTAAAAATGACGATCTGGCAGCTGTAGGGCAGCTTTAGACTTGTCCCATACAGTGGGACAGGGTGCCGTACCCTGGAAGAGCAGATGCCTGCAGATAGCATCCGTGAGCTTTCCAAACCCAGGAAATAGTTTGACCCAAAAGAAACTGAGAAAGATGGCCTTGAAGAGAGACACAAAACAATAATCTGTATTTTATACACAGGCATTTCAAGTTACCATTGATTCATCTTGAGTCAGGAATGATATAAACAAAGGAGTGCAAGCATGCTTTTCTGGCTCTCAATATTTTTTCAGATAAGAAAGCTGTTGTTTCCTTTTTCCTGTAAAAATGGGGAGAGAAATCTCACCTTTATTTATGTATTTATTCATTTAGTTACAACCTTTCATTAAAATTAAGGCAGAATTAGTAAGATAAGCCCTTCTGGAATTAGGAAATCCTGGCTCAGTGGCTCAAAGATTAGTACAGTGTCCTATCTCACCTTTGCTACCTCATGTCTTTCATCCCGATGAATCATCTCGACTGCACTGTAATGCAGCTGCTTCGGGGTAGAATCACTTTGTCGTGAACCAAAACCTGCCTTTCTAAAGCGATAGTACAAAGGAAGGAAAGAGCCCTCTGGTGTGACACCTGCACTGGGTATTGCTTGAGAGTAAGTGGGATTCCACCGGAGTTCTTCCCTCCCAGCAGAGCTGAATCTGATCATGGCTTAAGCTAATGAGGTATCCCAACACACCTGAAAGCCTGTCTTAAGCTTACCATTTCTCCTGAGACCCTTCACCATGAGAAGGTGCCATCTGCTGGTTTTATTGCTTTCTAGTACCCCAAAAATGTACCCCGAAACGCTACCAAGACAAGGAGGGGGTTCGTTTTCCTTGAGCGAGCGTGCAGCAGTGAGAGGAGACAGGCTCTGTCACTCAGGACCTAGCGCAGGACCTCTGGAGTGCATGGTCACCTTCAGGCGCGACACACGGTTTCTGTACGACTTTGGTGACATCAGAAGTTTGGTTTATTTGTTCACAGAAGCAAGGACAAAGAAAAAATGATTGCCCATCTTTCAGTGTGAGTTAAAATACTCTATAAAACTGTTAGTGAAAGTTTTTCTAGGTCTAGTTTAGCTTGAAAAGATACAGCTTTGTACAAAATGCCATATGTTGCCTGACAAAGCTTTCTTTTCAGATTGCAATTTATGAATTCACATAAGCCTGTGAAAAGGAGCAAAAACAAATGCTCGGATTCAGTGAGTCAGAGAAGATGGTTTTTTAACTGGATCCTCTCATTGCCCTTTCTTTTCATGCCAGGTGCAGTGACAGCAAAATAAATTCGATTCACAGACTCCTGTCATCCTCCGGCTCTTTGGATCAGTTCTTACTGATGGCTTCTGAGGATGAAGTCCTAAACACCTGCCGTGATCGAAACCGTTCTCACACCGTCTTCTGACCGCAGTGACTTCAAGCACCTGAAATCATGAGGTTAATGCCATAGCCAAGACTTCAACCAAAGCTCTTTCTGTAGACCAGAGCTGATATTTTTTTGAAAATGCCATGGTAGTTGCTAGTTCTTAACCGATAGAAGAATTACCAGAGGTAGTCAGTGTTCTGCTTATCATGCAGTACAAGAAGATGGGAGGGTTTTCCAGCAGAGCAGCAGTCTGGATGGGGGTGGCAGTACCATAGTAGGAGTTCCTCACTTCATCTCAGATTAGTTTTGATTTCTGTCTTGTTGTATAAAATGGGAATGAATATCATTGCTCTGTATTATCTACTTGGAATAATAAGCTTCTGTAGGCACATCTTTTACCATGCATGGTATTCATCTGATAGCGTTAGCTGTATTGACACCTTTTTGCGTAAAGTTGAAGAATAGTTGAAAATCGAACCTAAATGGAGCAAGCCTGAAGATCATCTAGGTGTGGACTTGCAGCTGAAGTAATTCCTGTTCCTCTGCTTTCACGGAGAGGTATAACACTGTGGCAGTGGTAGGACAGCTAATGAAAACTGCACAGAAATGGACGTTTTCCAGGGGGAAAGCAAAATTTCAGGAATTTAATACACTTTTCTTGGGGACTGACTAATTTCTGCCTTGCTGTACTGAAAGAACATCTTAAACAAAATTGTCACGTTTGGGATGATGCTACTGAAATAGAGGACTGCAAACGCACACTGGTTCTGAAGAAGCTGAGAGGCAAGAGGGAAGAGATACAGGCTAGCACACACCCATCAGTCTGACCCGACGGTATGTAACATTTTAGAACAAATCTTGACTGCAAGCGTAAGTCTTCCCACATGGGAAAATGTGGCAAGAATTTACCAAAAGTGGATTATGCCTACTTCTGGTAGGAGGACTAATCTTCTAGATGAAAAAAATACTACTAGTTTGGGACTTTAGGACAGCCTTCAGTACTGCGTCCCGAAGGAAATTGGTAGTTCTGCTGGAAAAGGGATTCTCACAAGGCAAAAAGGTGATTACAGGGCTGGCTAATGGGGAGAAGAGATCATGCTGCAAGGGGGACTATCAGGCTGAAAGATAGTTTGTAGTGGAGGGTTTTATGGACAATACTCAGTTTCTGTTGGTGCCATTTGGAAAAGACAGAAGCACGCTAATGACATTTGCTAATGATTAAGGGGTATCGTCAGAGGAAGATGGGAAGAAGGGGATGGGGTAATAGGAATAGAATAAAATGTAGTGGTACACAGTGCAGGGTCACATGCTTACAAAACTTTTTACTACAGTGGGGACTTCCATTCCACTTGCCTTTGCAACTGGGGAGGACAAAGAAGGAGAAGAACCGCATCTTAATAGTCAATGATTATGAGCAACCAATTTTATATGACCTTGATAACGTGACCCCAGGATATACCAGACATTTACAGTACAGAAAGGAGAGTATTTATTCTACTGCACAAGACATCTGGAGTAAATTATACTGTTCTGGTCACCCATCTTCAGGAAAGAAAAGCTGGAAAAGAAAAACCAGGATGATAAAAAGAATTGCGAGCCTATCTTTAATGACAGGAGATTTTGAGCTTGGCTTGTATGACTTAGCAAAATAAATGTTGAGATGAGATGACAGTGGGCCCTATAAATATATCAGGAATGCAGACATCAGAGGGGAAGAGTTATTTTAAGCTGAAGAATAATTTGGCAAAAGAACAAGTAGGTATAACTTGGCAATAAATAATTTTAGCCTATAAATTAGGAGGTCTGTAATCTTCAGAGAGAGGCTTTGGACCAATCTTTCAGAAGAAGGAGGAAGGTATCTAAATGGCTCTGATGTGGTTACCTGCAATAGCAGAAAACTGGTTCCTCTGACCAGAAAGCCCCTTCTGGTCCTGTAGGCTGTAGCACAATGGAATTCCTAAATGTTAATAATGCAAGTGGCAACAGCAACTAGCTATTAATCAATAATATTAATTAGTGACAGGGCTGACTGGATGTTGCGTGTGACTGGATAAAACCAGGAGGACAGACAAATCTCTTCTTTGTAAGATAAGACCCCAAAGGAAAAGCGTGTCCATCTAGCCTTGGTTTTCAGAGAAAGTTTCACCTGATTCCTGTTCATCTGGGTAGCACCAATATGATTAATCCAGACTAACCCGTTTTGTGGAGTTCCTGTGATGGTGAGATCAGAATCGGGTCCCTCCAGGGTATGCTAATTGTCAATATTAAGATTTAAAAATTCTAAACATTTCTTGGCAAAACTGAAACATAACTTTTCTCTCCTATAAAGCTTCACAAATGTACAATGTGATTCCTGAAGAGAGATCACATCAGCTCCACAGTTATTAATTTACAGGTTTCTCACTGACCTTAGCTCAGCTCTGGGCACGGTGCCAGCACAATTACAGTAACTCTGAACAGGGCAAACGTAAAGCTCCTGTATTTACTCTGAAATTGTGCCAGATTTTTCTCTTGCTCAGTGATGGAAAGATGCATTTCTTCGATTGGTTTCAAATAGTTCAGGCTGGGTTGGCCGTAACAAGTTTATTTCCAGCAAAAGAAGGAAAAGAAGTAAACTACCCTGCAGATGTGTGCATACGCGATACACTTACGCCATAGACAACCTTTGGGAAGCGCGTCCCAAGAAGAGGTATGGGGGGAAAAGGAGTGAAGGTGACTTGAGCTAGTTACCTGGAAGATAAATGGCAGAGTTGGGAATAAAATTCAAGGGGCAGATGCTTGATTCAGTGTTGTTTTCACTGAATCACGCTACCTTCCTGGAGCACGTCAAGGCCCGTTGCCTTCCTTCCTGTGAAGATGGGCAGCTGGACTGCAATGACACCAGGTGGAGCTGAGTGCGCTCATCACCTTGGAAAATTAGGCCCCTGGTGATTTTCTCTGACGTTAATTGACCGTCAGACCCTGCAAGAGGGGAGTCAACACATTTCCTGACCTATGGTCTAAGATAGTATTTTCCAAACCCTAGAGTAAATTTAATGTTGTTGCGGAGGAAATGCTGATGCAATCCACCAGCAGCTGCTGCTCTCCAGCATCCTCGCGAAGGTTCGGTTTATGTTGGAGGAGTGAGGGGGTGAGCACATGCCAGTAGGCTATTCGAAACCCCGGCCTCTTCTAAACACAGGCAGGACTCTGCGTCTTCCCTCCAGACCACCGACCTTCCTGCCCCCAGGAGAAACACTGCTGAGGGCTGCTCCCAAGAAAACACTGGCTACTATCCCGAAATAAACCCCTGAAAAAGCAGGCTTTTCACGTGGGACCATTGAGGGTGCGATCGCATTTTCCTAGGTGCCTGATTTGTGAATCCTATATCTAAAGTGTGGAAATGTGGATTCCTCCTAAGTGCGAGTGAGAACGCTAAGAGTAATGTTCTGAATAAATATATTGTGATCAGTCTAAAAGATCAGGTAATGCGTGTGTTCAAACAGGCAAATTTAATTTATGGACAGATGAGTCTGGATGATTGAATTAACCTGGTTTAATGAATTACTGCCTCTCAGTGGAGCCGTGAAAACTGACTGCATTGTGCTTTAGTCCCTTGCTTTTTTAAATAAATCATATTAAGGGCAAGCAAACACGTTTGGTTTAAAGAGTGGAAGGGCTATTAACGATGGCTCTGCAGATGCGTGGTAACTCATTAAACCACAGAAGTTAATCCCCTGCGCTAGCCTGGCTGTGCCCTGGCTGTGCGCTTGGCTCTGTGATTTTCTGGTGTCCCAGAAAATCCTCCTCCCCCCCAAATTAATAAGTATTCGTTACTCGTATCGGGGTTGAATAGCTAGAAAGGAATATGATGATGCCATGGCAATCTCCAACCGGGAGATGGTGAATGGGGAAAGAATAGCACATTGCTGCTCACGGAGCTGCACCGGAGTTGCACTCTTGCACCCACAGAGATGTTTGATCAAATCACCAGCAAAAGTTGAACAACATCCATTGGATCCAGATTATGACAAACTGCATCTGCCATGTCTAATCTTTTGACCACTGTGGTCTGGAAATTTAGCCTTTTAATCTGCTTGTTTCTTGGTTTTTGTAAATGCAAAATGATTTGGTGAAACCAGCCTTGTTACGCATCGCAAGTCGTATTTTTCGGTCCTCAGCAGGCGCTCGCCACTTGGGCTATGGGAGCGATGGCCTCAGGGAGGCTGTTCCCTGCAGACAGGCTGAGCGCAGGGGTGCAGAACCAGCTCTGCGCATGATGGTGGTACTAGTTATCCCTCAGCCCAAGGTGGTGTCAGATGCTGTTGGGCACAGAGGTGCCCTCAGCCCCCCTCCTACTGTCACCCCGACTCCTTCAGCTGTGGGGTCACCTGCCACCCAAATCCCACGCGGGGTCCTGCTGCGTTTCCCGTCCCCTTCCTCTCCTTAATGCCGTGCCCACCCCTGCTCCTCCCACTTGGCTCCTGCTGCTCACACTTCCACTCTTCCCCCTGCGAGCATCCTCCTCTGCCCTTGCCAGCCAGGATCCCTTCCTGCCTCGGAGGGGTCCCCAAACTCCATTCCTCCTCCTCGCCCGGGCGCGGCGGGGAGGCTGCGCCTCTTCCCGGTGTCCGCAGCACCCTGCGGTACGTCGCTATCGCTGCTGGGGCTGCTCTCCCGGCCGCCGCTCGCCGACGGGCCCGGTGGAGACGGGGGGGGGGGGCTGGATNCCGGCCCGGCCCACGGGTGTCAGCCCCCGCCACCAGCGGTCAGGCCCGTGGGGAGGCGTCGTGTTCTCGTCCGTGGGGGGCAGGGGGTGGAGGGGGTGGCAGCTGGGCACTTTGTGAGTGTGGCGGGCTGGGGACCGGCGGAAGGGGTGACTTGCCCTGGTTACCCGCCGTTGCACACCGGCGCTGCAGGGCCTGCAGAAAAGGCCTGTGCGGTGAGGCGGCGGCTGGCGCGGTGCGCGTCTGCTGCCGCCCAGGAGACCCCCAGGTGCTGCAGCAAGACCTACTCGGAGGTGGAAGCAGCTGAAGGTCTCCCTTTATGTCGGTGTTGGTAATGAATCTGGTAAGTTTAGCGGTGTGTTTAAATTTTACACTTCGGTAGAGGTCTGAGGAGAAAAATGCTGATGAATAAATTAGTCCCGGACACTTGCAGGTTGTAGAAGCATCCCTGGGTGTCTCACGTTGAGAGAACATGGCTCCTCCATAGCTTCTCGTGAATGACTGAAGGGACTCGCCAGAGCGGGTTTATGGGCTTTAAGCTTTGTTCAGCTTCTCGCAGAAAGGACTCAGGCATCGTCCGTGTCCTGCTACAGCCCCGTTGTGGTATGGAGGATGATTTGGGGATGAACCCACTGCCAGCAAGACGCTCACGACACTCGCCCGTAGGCTTTAGCAGACAGCAATTAAGGATGTCTTAAGCCCTCCCTTTGGCCTGTCTGTGAGGCCTGTGCCGTCCTGGCTCTGCACCCATCCTTGTTTCCTGGTATAAATGATCCTGCTCACCTATTATTTTCCATTCTGACTGCTTTTACAAGGCAAATTTTTCTGATGAGTGATACAGTGAAAATATATTAAATGTTGACTTTTATCCCAGGGTAGCCTGATGGTGATGTTTTCTCTAACACAGGTTCAACTTACTCCTACAGCCTGGGAAATGACTGTTCTTTGAGTAAATAATCATTCAGTAAATAACTTTTTTTGCAAATGATCTCCTTGGGAAACTGTTTTCAATTATGTTTTCAATAAGCTCTTCTAGGCTGTACTGCTTCGTGTCCTGTTACACTTTTAAGACCTATTGAGCATAGACTTCTGCTGCTACAGTGGATAAAGTACTCTATTATTAATTGTGGAATGCCCAGAGTCTCTGGGTTTGTTTTGGGTTTGTTTTTTTTCTCTTGAAGATTGTGTTCTTACTGTTGTTTTAGCAGGATATGGAGCAATGAAACAAAAGATTGCACTATGAGCATCTGCATCAGATAAACGGAGATGAACGGCTGTGACTAGCAAATGAAAATCTCTGTAGGAGAGGGATGGGAAACGAAAGATGCAGAACAGCAGGGGCATTGGAAGAAAAGGTAAAATAATTTCAAATGTACCAAAGACTGACAATGTTTCAGAACCTTTTTTTAAAGTCCCATCTCATTTTATTTCTCTGCTTCGTCTTATTTTGTCTGATTTGAATTTGCCTGAAAGAACTTGGATTAAAAATGCAGCGTTGAGGCAGGTCAGATCTCAGAGTTGCTGTCATTAACAGGTTTTGTTGCGGGGGGGAGGTTGTTTTTTTTTTTCCTGGCCTTTGTGTTCTCTCTCTTGGCTTTAACACTGAGAATTACTACGCTCCTGTAGGTCTGACCTCTCAAGAGATTGATGTGTGGATACATCCACGTATGGGCAGTTCAATTTGTTAGTTTAATCGTACGCTACCATCAGCGGAAGAGAGAACGGGCTCTGCACGTGGCCCGGGATGCCATCAGCCTGTCCTTACACCACTCGGGGGACCTGATCCTGTATAAAAGCAGGGTTCAGATTCCATGTGAGACCAGATGTGAGTTTAGTGCTGGACTGGAGCGATGTTATTATTTATTATGATGATGGTGCACATGCTTAACTAACTGAAGCTCCTTAAGGGACATAGTTAAAGAAACCACATTTATTCTCTAAGTTTGAAGGAGTATAAAATTGAGTGCTGCAAAATACCAACATTATGTAATATACCATAAATTTGGGATTGCTACGCTTGTCACCAATGGGAATGGCTTAATATTTATTCGGGAGGAATTATGAAGAGGTTATTTTTTAAGTCAGAAAACTAATGAGCTTTTCACAGAAGTTAATTTAGGTACATCTGCATAATTTTAATTTGCTAGTGAAATAGTTAGTGTTTTTCTACCTTCTGTAGATTCATATGTTGGCTTGAAAAACAATTGGGAGCAAAACCTATTTTATATCAGCAGGGCCACAAGTACTTGCTATAATACAAATCAGAAGACCAGATTTGCCATGGCAGATGCAATAAAGGCTAAAGTATCTGTATTTAAAGGAAAAGATTGTGGACCCTGGCCAGTTCAAAGAAGTGTTATCTGATATCTTTTTTTTTTTTTACAAGATTTCTGAAAGCACTCGTTCCTTTGGTTGTGGTGTCTCATATCAGGAAGCAGTATTTGAAGTACAGCATAACGCTGTCTGTTTATCTTAGATTTTTTGCATCTTGAGTTTTAATTTAAGTTTTTAGAGTTGAGTTCTAATACTACTTTGGTTTCTTTTATTTTTTTTTTATGTTACTAGCATAAGCAGTGCTTGGGTATGTTTTTGTTTTATTTTAATAGAGTATCCACCCAAGTTCAAAGTGATGAACATCGGGGAAAGAAACATATATAGAATGAAGGACTTTAAGTAAATTATTGCTATTTGTGAAAGAGCATTAAGCTACTGTGGTAGTTCTCTGAAAATATCATCTTGCAGCTAGTCAAAAAGACAAACAGTGTTAAAACTTCTAAGAAGAGGAATTGAAAACAGCATAAATTCATGTACTGTCTCTGTGGCCATATCTTGAATCTTATGTGCAGTTCTGATTATCCTGGAGGGTAAATGGCAGAACTGAAATTGTTTCTGGGAAAGACAACAAAGATGAGAAATGGAAAACACACAAAATAAATGAGACTTTTCAGCTAGAAGAGGAGATGAAAAAGGAGATGATGCAAAAGAAAGCTATAAATTAATGAATGGTATGGGTGGCTGGATGAATCCTCTATAATTCTGTCTAACTGCTTTTGCCATAATTTATAATTTTAGCCTCCACAACAACCTATGCCAGTGTCTTCCACAATTTAAACAAATACGATGCAAAAATGCACTTTCTCTTTTTTAAAAACTCATTCCTGATAAAACTCCTGTGGTTTCTTTACTCATTGGATGACTATTTGTCATGTCTTGAGGCATGACAAATATTTGCTTCCCTATAAATCTGTCGAACATAACGCACCTTTTGGCTTGAGAAGTTACTGAGCAGCTGATTGCCAGAAATTAAAACAGTATGTCAGGGGAAGGATCGCTTTGGACTACCTCTGCTTCTGGTACTGTTTTTTAAGCATCTGTTTCTGAGTACAGTAGCTGGCTGGACATCTGCCTTGACCCAGCAGGACAGTTATAATGCAACCTCATTAGTAGCCTAAATTGATTTTGCGAAGTCCTTTTCACTGTTAGTTTCCTGTCCTTGCTGAAATTTTGGGAGTGTTTGTTACTAAATAAGCTCCTGCGCCGTTTTCCCCTGTTTAGTATTTTCCTACGAGTTCTGCTAGAATTCATCTCTTTTTATACAACGTATCCCATGTGAGCAACACATTGGAAATCAGAAACATCTCAGCGTTGAAAATGACTCTTCAAATGGCTTTGCGGGCCATGGAATCTCTTGCTTCAATCAACTTAATTACCTAATAAAGCGGACTGAAAATTGTTTGGGGACAACAGAGCACTTTGAAACTCAGAAATGCCATATATGATGCATTTTCATCCTGCACAGAAGTTTGGATTTCAAAGGGCTCATAAATGCAATGCAACAGTAGATGGAAAAAAGTCTGGTTTTATTGTCCTTTCCTTAGCTGGAATCTGGAAATGCTTCTAAATGGTGGATACTAAAAATGCTTTGAAGACTAAAACCATAGAGTTTTTCTTCTCTGCAGCTTTGGAGTGTCACTTAGTCCTGAGTCCATGGGTTAGAATAGCCTGTGAATGAGCAGGGCTGTTGTAAGCCTGACCTGAGGCTGCGCTCACCTGTGCAGGGAGACGCTGCATCTTTTTGTGCCTCAGAAAACTGAGCTGCGCTGCGATGGTGTTATCCTGATGAATGGAGAGAGACTGCAAGACCTCTGGGCATGCGGGGAAAATTGGGGAGGGCGCTGGAGAGAGACCAGTGTACCCAGCTTCTTCATCATGAGGTGGGAGAGTGTCAGCTGGTGTGAAAGGCTCTTGCCTGAAGCCCCAGGTAAAGACAGCAAGGCTAGGTTAAAAGCAGTATTTGTGCAGGGTGAGAAGGTTTTACATGTGACAGGAAAGCATAATTAGGGCAACACTAAAACAAAATTAAGTTTGAAGTGAGAGAGGGAACTTTTTTTATATTGTCCCATCTTTGCAACAATTGACACCGCCTTGTATATAGTATTTTTTGAAGTGGGTGAAATTTTGAGTCTACATGGGACATATTAACTTATTCTTTGACTCTCATCACTTACAAAAGATTAATCTCAAACTTTTTGTGCCACCACTGGAATATGGTATAATCTATGCAAATCAGTTGACAAACTAGTTTATTCACTTACAAAAGCTTTATTCAGTGATAAAGTACCTTTACACTGATAACAGAATATGTCCAAAGGCCTCACCCACCGGCATTGCTTTCATGATGAATTAGCACTGAGCCACTCAAATCTTGATTATTTCTCCCCCCAACATATGATTTCATCATGCTGCTTCTTACTTTTTAAATACATATGTTGCAGGCTATGTGCTGAGACGGAATTGTTTCTTTTTCCAGATGTTAAATATACATCATAAGTGGAGAGCTCCCTGAAGGCAACTTTTCTTTTAACGCACTCCGACTTGCCTACAGAGTGGCTGTGGGACGTGCGGGGCTGGTCTCGGGCACTCGGGCTGTCTGGCTGCCTTTCTTCAGCCCAGCTCCAGCAACTCAGAAAAAGTATGCTGGGATTCACATTTTTAAGTCTTCTAACTCAAATCGGAAGCTAAAGAAGAACCAACTTGGGCAACTTTTACTTCATTGTGAGCCTTGACCTATGGGACTTTATGTAACGTGGCTGATGAAGAGCAGAGAGATGTTCAACCTGTTGTAGACCCCCTCTTGCAGAGGTGTTGTGAGGAAAGAATACACGTTTGGGGAGGCTGGCGGGAATGCTTTTGTTAATACTTTAAATGATACCGGTGGGTGCTTTTATCCTGGGTTAGCCAGGTGATGCACTTTGTACTTGGGTCATCCCCCTCCTCGCTCTGTGCGAAGTTGTTCACGTGAATGAGTCTTTTCAGGATTGGGACCTGAAACTATGGCGCTGCGAGCTTGGAGAGTATGGATAAGTGCCCAGGAGATGAAGAGGGGTTTGTGTGCCCTAAAACTTGTCTTGTTTTCCTAACTATATCTGTTGATCTTAAAAAGATACTGACTCTGCAAAACCTTGCTTTGTTCATGTCCTTCCTCGGTATGTCCAGTAACCTGCCTAGCATCTGCAATTTAAGTAATTGCTGAATTAGGCGTTTTGAATGCAAGGAGGGTAAATGAGTAACCTGGCTGATGTTTAAGAAAAAATAATTGTTTGGGTTATTGTCGTTTGAAGGTTAACAGAATATCCAATAGATATTAAGATAACCTGTGGAGTATCAAACATGAGATCAAATCTTAATTCAGCCTGGCGGGATGCACTTACCTCTATATTCTGTCTTCTGAAATAAGAATAGAATATCAGAGGTAAGGCCCAAAAAGAAGGTTATTAAGCCTTTCCTGACAAAAGGCTTCATTGAGCTGGTGCTGTGGTTTAAATTAATATCTGTACCTTGGGAATAGTTGAAAAGAAAATCCTTGTAGTTGAATACTTTTTATTTTAACAAAGCTGAAACTGTAATGTTAGAATTGCCTAAACTAATTATTTTCCCCAGTGCTCCAGTGACATCTACATTTAAGGCAGGATCGGTGTGTGTGACAAGCACGGATCTGTTGGTTCCTGTGTTCCTTGGCGTTAGCTATCCGTGACAGGACCCCTACATAAGGACAGGGGGATTTTAAATAGAGCAGCCTTTTTTCGCCCTTATTTAACATCTGGACGCTGTTGGATAAAAAACTTGTGGCCATGAAGAGCCAAGTGCAGCTTCTTGATCCCTGGCTACCTTGCTAAAGTTAAAATGGTGAGGGACTGACTTATTCTTACCTTCTCCACTAACTGAAATGATCATAAGGTCATTTGGCAACCTTCTGGCAGTGAAGGCAGAGGCACCTTGGAGCTCTATTTTTCCATGACCCCTGTTGTTCACCAGCTCCCCCCACATCCTACCCCCTGCTTTGCTTTTCGGAGGCTGATTGTGGGGAGGAGTGGGGACAGACAGCAGAAGAGCCTCTTGAGACATTTTCTTGCAGCAGAAAGTTCACCTGTATTAAAAAAAAAAAAAACCAAACCTGGATGTGTAGCATCTTGCAGTTTCAGCTAAAGATTTAGATAATCTATGCTTCTTCATCGCCGCTGTCTGTAGACTTGCACTGCAGAGAGAATCAGTGACTGTTTGTAGCCAGACAGAAATTGCCGCTGATCCCCTCCCACCACAGGACTCTAAAAACCAAAAACAATTGATTGGACTTTGGTTTATTGTTTCTTTGACACGTAACAGCACATATAAGAGACAGCGATCTGCTTTTTATCCTGCTATCAGGACAAGATTTGACAAGCTAGCTCCAGAATGATTTAATTTAGAGGAATTTCCAGCACACATGATGAAAAATTTCTCATCACCTTACAACCTCCTCAGCAGGATCAGGGAAAGTATTATATATCCTGCTTTTTTAATACATGCAATTTGTAGATATATAGATGTATAAAGGAAAAATAAGTGGCATTTAAATGCATTACCATCGTGTTTATTACTGCTGTGTTTTTTAAGAATATGAAACACCTTTTATCTCACGGGTATTGGCTCAAACCTAGTCTGGGTATGCAGCATGCATTTTCTTCTCTGGGATCACTGCTGCTTTGGACGACAGCACAGTTTGAACTCAGCTCTGTGCATGGGGGTAACACAAAGTCCATGAACTCCCAAGAACTTTCCCCGAGGACTGTGTGGGACGTAGCTCCCGAGGCTTACCTACCATGGTCATGGCAACTGCAGAGCGGGATTTACCTGTGATACCAAAGGACCAGCAGGCGCTCTTACCGCTTGTAAAACCATAAATAAGAAAGGTAAACAATGAGGCAAATCAATACACTTGCTTTTTGTGCAAATTTGGATGCTTGAACCAAGTCCTCAAATTGGCTGAAGGGTTAAACAAAAGCATCGTTGTAAGCATTCGAGTCATTCAATGTTGTTGAAGTCAGGGAATGTTTAATTATGTTAAACGGGATATTGATATCTTGATATTCCAGCATTCTCATAACATGAGAATGGAGCACACAAATGGAATATTTATGAATGCTGTTTATAGTGTCTTCATGATCCCTCATATTAAAGTAGCATTACTGAAGTAGTTATTACCTCCTTCTGCTTAACAAAACCAGAAGATTAAAACAAGATCGTTTAGTCATATAGGGAAAAGAAAGATCCCATTAATATCAGGTCAGATATTTTATTTTTCAACTTTTTAGAAGTTGCACCTGCTAAAGCAGAGTGGTGTGTCGCAGGATGCTTTGTATTGCATAAATGTAGCAGGAACTGTTTTTGCCATTAGGGGTGGATTATTGTAACAGTAGTTTCCTGATGACTTCATAGTAAATTCCAGCTGCCCAAACAGTTATTTTCCAGAAGAGGTTATCTGTAGCACACTTGCACAAAATTACACTTAAAAGGGCACTCATAGTTCCCCTGGGACTTATAAACCGAACCTTTTGTCAAATCCTTAGTAAACACAGAATTCTTTGTTTTCATTCTGTGGCAGTGGTTAACAGTATGGGCCCTACTGTACTTTGTGATTCTGGATTAAACAAATAAAAATGACATTATGCAGGGCAAGAGAAATGGAAGTCTGCAGTGCAAGCTTCTTGTCATGAAGGGATAGAGAGCACAATGGTTCTCAAAAGTTTTTTTCTAGAGAATTTCTAGGCTGGTGACATAAAGGTACGGGCGTACAGACCGCAGTACCCTGCCTGCGGGGGCTCCCCTCCGGTCCAGCGGGGCCTTCTGAAGCCTCGGGTGGCTCAGAGCAGGAGAGGATGCTGACGGAGAAGCTGGCCTAAGGGAGCAGAGATTCATTTTGGGGGGGGGATGTTAATATATAGAGGTATATGTCTTTCCTAGAGTAAATCTGGATTGATTACTGTTGTTTGGGGTTTTTTTTGTTTTTAAATGGTAGCCTAATTGCTTGGACAAGCTCTTTAGGTAATGTCTTGAAGGCTGCGTTAGAAATTATCATGCCTAGTCACACAATTCAAAGGGCCTTTCCCAGACTTAAGAAGGCATAATTAGTCAAACATTTCTGGCAATCGCTGTATTTGAAATGCATGTTAATATATATTTAATGAAGAATACACGATCCTTCCATTGACTCTTCGATAAATCTTGTAGCAGGAAAATCAAATCTTGGAGTTTTACCAGTTTGTTGAATCCTAAGAACATCAAATAACTATTCTCAGCCAATTTCTTTCCAGTAAATTACGGTATTCTGCAGGGATTTCGAATAACATGTTGTTCCAAGGATCCTTTAATTTTAATAATGATCTTTATTAGCTGTATTACTCTATATATGTTGAAAATGTCACGCAGTTTTTAATGAACTTTCACAACATGTCTGTGAATTGAATAGCTTACCATCATAACGCTTGGGAAGGAGAGTGGCAAAGTGGGGAAAGTTGGCAGATGAACTGTTAGTAGAACTCAAGATCTTCCATCTCACTGCTCTAGTCATTGGTTTATTCTGCACTCACTGATTATCTGCTTCTAGTTACCCACATGTGTACGAGCCTGCCAAGTCAAGACCTATGATGCAAATCCTGCAAAAACTAATTCATTAATTTCTTTTATTCTTCTCAATGTTCACATGCAGGACAAAACCCCATTTTTTTCCCCAGCCATTTTCTCTTTCCCTGACACTCTCATCTACTTACTGGTGTTGCTTTGCTCTCCCATTGAATTCATTGAAGGTTTGTGTTAGGTCCAGTTTGTTTCACCAACAAGGACAGAAGCTAAGTCTTGCAGGAATGATCTGCATTACCAGCGTATAGATCCAATATATATCCAATGTGACCATCTTCTCTGTGGAGTAATCTTCAGGTTCGTGACTTTTCACACCGCTTTAATGACAACGAAGTCTTTCCAGTCCCTGTAAACACTCCCACTGAGGCTAACGCTGGTTTGGGTCAGTGGTTGCTTGTCCTGTGCATTTGACAGAGCCATAGATTTCTCATTTGCTTTTTAAAATTTTAAATGAGTGGGTGAGGTGGCTTTACTGGAATGATTTTACCTGTCTCAGAAAGTCGGGTGGACCTGATGAAAATGGGTGATCTGACTCCTGTATCTGTAGGGGGACAAGTGTTGTGCCAGGCCCCCTTCTCGCTCCTACACAGTGCTGGAGATTTCAGAGGTTCGTGGATTTTTGTGTAAGATCGGTACCTCACCACCGGGATTCCTGCACTCTTAGCTTTTCTATATTCCTCATGATATTTTGATCCATGTTCAGGAGAATATTCTTTCTTCTCTGGAGAAAGTTTTGAAGTGATGGAAGCACGTCCAAAAAATTAGGTTTGTTTGCTGACAATAACTCAATTTGATCCCAGACAATTTGTAATGAAAATACTTTTCTTCTCGCTAATCCAATGTTACAATAATTACAAGCAGCAGATCCATAGTGGGAAGTATAGAATTGGAAGTGTTACTTCAGATATCAAGCCACAAATTGATCTCCCTGTCAAACCTTAAGTAAGTGCTGTATCAACACATATTTCAAAGACTGGAGGATGTTCTGAAATGTAATAGTGATGGACTGAAGAAAGGAGAACCATAATTTGTTTTATGCAAGTGTATTAACTCTTTACAGCCCAAATCTACACAATCCTGCTATTAAGTTTTGCACTTACACGTCACATCAGTGATTTCTGACTATTGCTCCACTTGACTCCGATAACCTATGGGATTATCTCTGGAAAATAATGATCCTCGCTTGAATTAGAAGGAAGGACTTGCACGTGATCCAACACAAATCTTGTGCAACTGTCAAAGTATTCCAGCATTTATATGGCAGATATTCTAATCTAAGTCAGTTATTGACCAAAATAATTCTTTCTTAGGAAAATAAATGCAACACCAGAAGACCTTCTTATCACATAAGATTCTCGAATTTCTTTGGGCAACTAATGACTGTTACAACTGAGTATACCGACTAAATCCTAATGACCTGCTCTAAAGAAAGTAGAGGAAAAAAATCTGAGAAATTCTAGAATTCTCTGGAAAAAGAAACAGATAATAGAAATTTATGGATTGTAGTTATTCTTCCAAAAACTAAGACACAGTGTTTTTGAGATCACTTTTCCCTCTTAATGGGCAGAAGTATGAAAGTTGTCCTTATACTGCGATGGGCAGGCTGAGGTATAAGAAGCTGCAAATGTCACTGCTCAATTCACTTTATGGTGTTTCTTTTATTGAAAGGAGTAATGTGTCTCTGAAGAATTTGTTCTTGAATATGTTTTCTAAGCGTTGAGCATTGTGGCTCAGAAGTAGCACATTTGAGAAGTCAGCTTCTTCTCTAGGAATGCTTGCCAGGTACATGCAGAGATCTGGGAAAACTAGTGTTTGCTTTCTGTGGGTTGCCTCTCCCCGAGAAGCGCATGGAGGGAGCACTTAGGAGCGTGGGGCTTTGGTTCCTCTCTTCCTGATGCTAGGAGATCCTGCAGGAAGAGGTGTGGTGGATCGTTAGTATTTTGTTATTTCTTCGGATAAGGGCTGCTATTTTTTCTGACAGTACTGAGTCTTTGGAATTTCTTTTGCTAGTGCAGAGATGAAGACTTTTGACTGGACATGAGTAGTGAGAGCAAGAAGTCTCTTTGGTCCAAACCTCTCTCACCTACTAACTGGGGAGTCCTCTTGCGTAGAGGTGACTAGCTGAGCAGTCAGAACTTCTCCTGATTTTCCTAACAGAAATCACTCCTGTGTTTAACTGTTTTATTAGTATGAGGGGGAAGAAAGGTGGTAATTCTCAGGTCTTGGCCACCACTGAAGCCTTGTCAGCTGATTATGATTAGCTTGATTATTTAATTACTTTTCCAGCACTAAGAATAAGTATTGCTTCACAGCGGAGAACAGAGGAAAGCTGCAGGTGTCCCTTCAGCAGAGCGAGAAAGGTTTTCTCTAGTCTAGCCTTGTGTTGTTACAGCAATGTTTCCAGCTGTGATACTTCCTTGCTGCCAAGTCGTAGTAAATAGCTGTATAAATCATAGTAATGCTTGTGCCATTCGGGTACAGCTGATTGCTTTTTGACTCTAACGGGTGTACATATGCTTGTTCTCATATTTCAAAGTTAATTGTTAATATTTCTGGAAAAGGAATAGCTTTGGGAATTGAAGAACAGACACTTTTGAAGTGCTTCATCTTCAAACTTTGGATTTCGTTCCTCACTTGAAGCATACACGGTTTTGTTTAAATTGTATTTTGATTTCATTTTCTCCAAGACTCTCTTCAGAACTAGAAGTCAGTAGCCATGGCCTGCCTGACCCAAAGGGCAGTCAGTACCGGTGCACACACCTTTAATTTAGGGCAGCGAGTACAGCCTGCTGCTGTCCGTGCTGCTACAGGCAGGGCTCAAAACGCTGGAGAGAAGCGGTGACGTGTCTTGGTGCGGGCACGGGCAGCCTGGAGCCCGGCAGAGTTTCCTGAGTGCTGTTGGCGTTTCTCAAGAGGGGATGGGTAGGTGGAGGCCCCTATGGATGGGAAGTTCATTGCCACCGGAGAAGGGTGAGCGGAGTAGTGAGAAGACTAGAAAGGACTAGTGTCCCGAGCTGTCTGTTCTTGACTACCTTCTTTGTACAGAGCCATAGGTATGCCTGGCTTTTTGTATAACTGCAAAGGACAGTTTGCTGTAAAAGCTTACACTCAAAGCTGAATGAGATGTGGGACTAGGACAGCTCTTGAGGGTGAAGAAAAGGAAGAATATATGTTACGTGATGCATTGCTTTGGGTTCCTTCTGATTAGAGAAACCTGTATCTCCATAGGTACTTCTGACTTGCAATGGGAGTCAAAATAGATTTTGCTGAAGGGAAAATAATAAATGTGGGGAAAAAAAAAAAATCACACCGCTTGTTATCCTTTTGTTCAAAGCATATTGAGATGGACCTGAAGTGGAATCCTGGCAGAGTTTCTCGTCCGGCCTCAGCTGCAGTCCGGGTGACTGATTTGAGTTGGCGAGGCAACCTAAATCCCAGTCCGCTGATTAAAGATGACGGAGAGCTGCTTGTGGATGAATACCTTTCCCCCAGGAAACTGGTGAGCAGACATCCAACTTTTTAATGAAGTAGAAGAGACAAACTGGCATATACAGAGCTGTATTAACTTAACCTTCCAGCTGCTCTTCTGAAGATTGTGGATTGTTGCATATCTGACAGTTAGACTTCTGCATAAAGTAGATTCTGTCTTATGGAAATTTATCAAATGTTTGTCCTTCTTTCACCTTGTTTCATATAAAAAATATTCCCAGCATGAATGTTGCCATCTTTATTGCTAGCTTTCTTGAAGCAGTGTGAAGAAAAATATGGGTAGCATAATTATAATTTAAACAGATCTCATTAATGCCATGTGAAGTACCTTGAATCTTAGCATTAGAAAAAGCTTTTTGCATTAACCTTGTTCTAGAGATTGGAAATGTAACTTTAAAAGCACAACTTTTTTCTGAATTAGTGAAATCTTCTGTCCTGCTAAGAAGCCAATTAAAATATTCTGCAAGTGCTCTAAGTACTTTCTATATATATCAAACTGTGTGAAATTTCAAAGCACATGAAAGCCATGTTCCTTTTCGACCAGGGGAAACGATTTTGGCATGCAGCCTGTTGAAAGAGAGTAACATGCTGAAATCTCTTGTGAAGGAATACTTGGTTGCATATTGTGCTGTATTTGCTCAGGACTAATTAAGAGTGAAATCTTTTGGGACATGTAGGAGCCGAGAAAGTAAACTCACCCCTGCTAAAGGGAGCAGAAGTTAAGGGGAGAAGCTGCAGCTTTCTGTGTTGCAGAGCTGGGTAGAAATTAGTGAAAGACAGACGTGGCGAAGGCTGTGGTTCGGACGCTCCCGGCGGGGTGATGGTGGTGTCCGCAGTCTCCCGTGCCCCCGCTGCCCTGGTGCAGACACCAGCTTCTGCAGGGGCCGTGCTCCAGCTGCAGGTTTACGCCGCTCCCTAAGTATATACCAGTCACAGTTTTGACCGTGCGCTGTAGATTAAACAGCAAGTTGTTCTCAGAACTGCTCTTCCCGTAGTAGCTAAGTCTTTTAGTGTTTATAACGTGTTTGGAGATGCAAAAATCACTTTCTGCAGAGTGTATATTTTAAGCTTTCTGGAGAAAAATTGATACATGATCTTATGATCTATGACATTCACTTTCCTTCGTCTCATGTGAACCTCTGACAACTTCCTGGTCTCTTTTTAAAATCTGGCGTAGCTTGACCAGACTAATGTGTTTGTGGCCTACAACAGCCTTATAAATCCGATGGCAAGCTCTCAGATTAGGCTGTTTTCTTAGGGCGTGAACCAAAGCCCATTAGAGTAACCAAAACAACTGCCCTCTGACTTCAATAAACTCTGAACTAAACCCTTAGGAAGTTCTTTCGTTGGCATGAAATTCTTCTCTTTCTGAAGCTCTGCTGCTTTTAGTTCAATTGTAAGCAGAAAAGTGTATGTAAGGCAATGTTACCCACATCCCATTAAGTTGCAGTTCATTGTTTTGTAATATTTTTAAAAATACAGATCGGAAGTTAAATTCTCCCACAATTCTAGGCTATTTTTAAAAATAGGAAAAACCCTTTTATTATTCATATATGCCCTCTTGAACTTAATCGAGTCTTGCCTCTTTAAGATTGTGTATATTAACATTTGTAAGGAATTCCATTTCAAAGACTCTTTTAAATGGATGCGTACTGTCCTACTAATTTTTCTGGACACAGTTATTTCCTGGCCCTGGAATGCGACATTTGTGTTGGCATAGCTGGGATACTTCCTGCTCAGAGGAAAAATTATATGACATTGTCAAGGAAACATTAACAATGTTTATAGCTTGTTTTAATAACATATCCAATGTATCTATTCTTTGACCTTTATGTTGATCAAATGGAAACGGCTGCTTCCATAAATTTACTTCCTCTGGATTCAGAAATGTAAAAAATAGAGACATTGTTCAAATATTTAATCCGAAACAAGTTTTCAGATGCATATTTTTTAAGGAACCACATGCCATTGATAACCAAACGGTTTGAAAGATTGTTTTGCTTAAATCAATACACTTGCAATATCTTCTTGATTGTCTTTTAGTTGTGAATATTTTAGGAGTTATTGATTGTATTTGCTGAAGTGCTCTGAGAAGGAAACTAATAGATTTTTAAAGTACATGCTCATTAAAGTAAGATTATTTTACATTCAAATAAGGACCCAGGCCCCGGTTCTGCAGCATTGCGTAGGCAGACTGAGGGGGGTTCCTGCGGAAGGTTTTTGTTCTGAGATGTGTGCTCGGCTTTACTGCTTGCCCTTGCAATGTTCTGTCTTGCACCAGCTCAGTTTGAGCTCGGGGAGGCTGGAAGTTCTAGCTGTGCAGAATCTCTGAGGATTGCAGCCTTGCCTCTACCTGCACATTTTACCCATTTTGTCCTTTTCCAGGGGGATAGCAATCTTTTTAGTAGGGAAAACGTTAGCAGTCTACGTTAGCAGTCCTCATCATTAAGGACTCTCTAAAAGATGTGATACTTGTATTCCTTCACTTTTTTTCCAGTTGCTGGGTTGTTTTCCTCCAAAGAGAGGAAAGCTTGGCTTAAACTGATTCTTCTTTTCTTTTTTTTTCCCTTTCCTTTTTGCCTTCTTGGACCCTGTAGCACATGAGACAACTTCTACAAAACCATTGTCCCTTGCCTGTTCTCTTTCTCTCCATAGCGGATCCTCACCTCACTTCACTTAAATCTTATGCTCGCTCACTACAGGGTTTGTGGTCTTCTGTGGCCTCGTTTCAGCATAATGTACACTTTGAAATCCTGTGTGA
The DNA here is from genome assembly GCA_013400755.1 of Pelecanoides urinatrix. Classification (NCBI taxonomy): domain Eukaryota; kingdom Metazoa; phylum Chordata; class Aves; order Procellariiformes; family Procellariidae; genus Pelecanoides; species Pelecanoides urinatrix. Next base: position 129,528 of record VZTQ01003207.1, read on the forward strand.
TTCCATATCCCTGTTATGTTAATCACATCTTCTGTAGTTTCTGCTTGCTGCCATCTCTCTTGCTGCAATGTCATGTAATGCCCTTTTATAGTTGAATAGTCTTCATCCAAGCTACAGGTCAAAAGCTTTTGATGCAAGGGCTGGTATCGTTAGATGTTCTTTTTATTCTTTCTGCTAGTAACAATGTCAATTTTCTGTTGTACTGTTTAATCTTCATCTATATGAACGAGCGTTCTTGCTTTGCTGTTTGTACCTGTCCTATTAACATTTCCAGCTCCTTGCTCTGCCTGTATTTGTGTTGTGCTTATGTGCTGTTGTCAGATGTTGTAGAATACCAGGGTGAGCAAATTCCCCATTCTCACTTTGTTCTGAAAACTGGCTATTAATGGGCAATACGTTGCAAATAATTTTTAACTTTATTAGGGCTGTGGCACAGATTTCTCATTAAGTGTGGAGGAACTGAAATTAAGGGCTCCACCTGTCTTGAATCAGGTTTTTATTTTGTTCTATTAACCCCCATCCCCTCCCTGCTATTTGCAAAGGATCTTTTCCTGACTGCCACAAAAAGCATTCCACTTCTCAGAATAAATTGATTTTACAAGGTCAAATGTCTTCCAGATATTGTCACGTTATCAAAACTAATCACGTTTGTGCGTGATCTTTAAAGAAGAAAGGAAGTATTCTTCTTATTTCACTATTTATTGATCCTGCTCCAATTAATCATGTTTTCTAAACTTAGGAACACGTGTTCGGAAGTGGTGTTTAGTTTTGTTGCTCTGGAGGTTAGGGTGTATTTCATATGGTATGCACTCATCCTCATGGGAAGAAGAAAATCCTGGAGGGTCCTGGAACAACAGATTGGATTCTTGTTGAAATGACTCAGTTGTTTCCTTTTTTCCTTGGCAGAAAGTTTTCCTCTCAGTTGTAAGCTAAATGGATTTGAGAAAAAAAACTGGAGATCAAGGAAGCAAGTGCAAAATCTTGATAAATTAAGTGGAGTCAAGGAGATGGAAGCAACTGACTGTATTTGGATCTGCTGAATTCTTCATTAGAATTGCATAATCATTTTAAAAATAGTAATTAAAAAAAAGGTTTGAAGGGACCTCTGGAGGTCTTCCAGTTCGATCTTCTGCTAAAAGAACAGCTAGTTTCAAAGTTAGATCCGATTGCTCAAGGTAACAGTTAGTAGTAAACATAATATGTGAATAGGAAAAAAATTACAAAGCCTCATTTAGTTTCAGAGCTTTCTTTTTATATGTTCTTATCCGAACACTAATGACTTCACTACAGTGAAGGCTTGTAGTTGTTAAATTAGTGTTCATCTTGCTACTTAGGCATCTGATGTTTTACATTCAAATTGTCGCATCAGGAATCTTTATATTCGTATGCATACACGCACGTATGCATGCCTTTATATGAAAAAAACAGATTTTTCACTTGCATACAGTCAAATGTATAAAATGGCAGATTACAGTCTTGAGTTTTGCATGTTCAGTGACACAACATTGAGAAATTATTGTAGTTACTTATTATGCACCTAATTGCTAGATAGGAAAAAGAATTAATATTGGGGTATGACTTTTTTTTATATCTATGTGAGGGAAAGTAAATCCTTAAAACAAATTTAAAGCAAAAATTGATGTAAGAATACCTGCTATCCTGTCCGTTCCTGACCTGCACATTAATTCAGCGCATAATTAAAACTGAGCTTGTTTCCTCCTACAGAAATGAAACAGGCTATTTCTGGGAGATCAGCAAACCTCCCGTATAGTTTCTGGTGCCCCACGTGCCCTCTGAAGTTTGCGATAGTTAGGAGATCTCCCAGCAACTTGCAGCATCGTACCCGTAACCCTGGTTTAAAAAGAGGTGTCAGTACTGTGAATGCCAGCACGGGTCGGGGGGGAGCTGAAGTGGAGGGGGCAAGACTAGGCAGGGACCTACCCGTGTAGATCCGTGGGCATGACTTGGAGGCTTTGGCATGAGAATAAAGACATCTTTACTAATGCATCCACTACCACTTAAATTTCATAATTATTGCTCTCATCTACACTTTTCATACAAGCCAAGAAGATCTCTCTTTATCACAGATATTGAACGCCTAGCTGATCTCTTCATCTGAGCTGAGGGAAGAATGTATTTGTATGTATATGCAGAAAGTAGTGAAATACAGCTAAATATTGTAATTATAGGCATCTGCAGCATGTAGCCATTTTGAAAGGAAGATTGCATGTGGGACCACAGGGAAGTTCTGTTCCCTCTCACTGAAAATCCCTTGACTTAGAATCACCTTGTTAACGTTCTAGTAATTTTCTTCTTAGAAGAAATATTTTGTCATACTTGTAGCAACATTAATTTTTTTGAGCAGGGAGAGATTATACTTGAGTTGGGAATTTGAAATAAAATCCCTGCAAAAAGCAATGAACACATGAATGGACGTGAATCTAGTATTTGCATACAGGTGTAGTATTAAAAGAAAATAAGCTCACCACTCAGGAATTCCTGTCTTAGCCAAATTAACCAGGATCAGCAAAATAAACGCACAGCTGGAAATGCTTCTCTGACAGCTGCACGCAACATGCTCTTCAACAGCGTATCTGCTTTTCTTAGAGTATGAAAAATCTAGGAAAGAGAGAAGAGATCAGTTGTATACACCAGCTTTAATTGAACAGATATTATTTGCCAGTTAAGGAATTTACAGAGAGCTGCAAGTGGGACTTGAACTGGATTTCCCAGCGTCCCCAGGTGACTGTTCTGCCAGCTGGGAAGCTCTGCAAGTACTAAAGTATTTTTCACTTGCAATTTTTTTACAGAATACTTACTGGCTTTTCTTGTCAGTCAGAGGAAAAGCTTTCCAAACTAGTGCATGCTCTCCAGTTAGATATTGGCCAGACTTTTTGCATGATGGGAATGGTTTGTGAGCCATCATGGAGTTGCTTCTGAAAGTACTGGCTAAATTATTTACCAATAGCTTCTGCGTGATCTCATGGGAAATAGTTTTACTCCTATTTTGAAGGAGGTGCAAAAATTAAAGCGAACTTTATCTGTCTTTTTGTTTTACTTTTACTCATCTTCAAAGAATTGTGCAGTGCTTTACCATGGAAATTTATCCTTTCAAATAAAAAATTTAAGGTGGTGTATAACACTTGCTGCCCAGAATCAAGCTGTCAGGCCACCTCCTTGAATATCATGTGCCAGAAAGATTTTGATGTTCGATTCTTCAGAAAACATCCTCCTCCTCTATCTAACTGACACCGACCTCACTGGGCAGTAGATGGGTGGCAAGCGGAATCCTCTCTGGACACCAACAATCAGCCTGGAATTATAGTTAGTTTTTTCAAGGTATCCTTTTGATGTAAAATAACTTTGAGCATATTGAACTCTTTGCCTAGAACAAATTCTTGGTCGCTTTTTGTCTGCTCTATGTTGAGGCTGAGCTGCTGTAAACAGCCAAAGAAATCCCTAGATGGCACAGCACCTTCATGTCTGTAAGCATTCCTGGGCACAGGCAGAGAGACCGTCTGTCCCTGGCTGTCAGAACAGCCCTGCGACCTGAAGCCACGGTGGGACACCTCTGAATTAGGGCAGGAGCCGGTCCTAGACCTGGCATGGCCCTGGGAACGAATTGATGCAGAGCGCCTTAGCATCGGTTCTACCCGCGTGGTGCCAGACGTCTCTCTGTCCAAGCTGATGATCCCTTCAGTGTGTTTGGCCGTGGTTTTTTTTTTTTTTCTTTTGCTACCCAATAGTGGCAAAAGTCTTCCTAAATATCCCTCCTTTCACATTTTGATGAAGGTTCTTGTGCTTTGAAATTAAACAACAACATAAAAGGGAGATCCTGCTAAATATGTGTCATCTTTATTTTAAATGTTTCCACATCCTTCCCTAAATCTCCCCCATTCCCTGTGCCAGAATTTTAGCTGTGACACATGAGACGTATCGCACTTCCAGGTGCACCAGTATGCCAAGAAAGGTGTCTGGGGAGTGGGAGCGTCCTAACTCTCTTCCACAGGAACCGGTCACCACGTAACCTTCTCTTGAACTGCCGCCCTGGCCTTGCGCTTGCTAACTAGCTTGCAGCCAGCACCTGGGGTCTCTGCGCTTCTAGTGCCTTTGGATGAGCTCATATCCTCAACCCGAGAGCGTTTCTTGTTTCCTTCATGTAGTACGATAGCTTTTGCATCCCACGGCCGATCGGTTCCAAACTCTCCAAGCATCTCCTCGGCATCAGCAGATGGAAGGACAGCGATTTTCACAGACTCTTAGAAAAGCAGAACGGGGAAGTGGGGACTGAGAACACATGGAGTCTGTCGCATCTGGATAGCACATGCTTCAAGGCAGCTAACTATATTTCAAAGAGCTGGTGATGGCAGCCAATAATGCTTTCCAGCACTGGAGCCACAGCTCTGCCTGTTGCAGTACAAAATATGGATGTGCTAAGCAGCTCATCTCTCAGACAGGGGAAAAAGTACAAATGGTGGATCTGGAAAAGGAAAAGGAGGGCAAAGAAGCACACAGGTAATCCCTGGTATGAGGAAAAGGAATAGGAAACTATAGAAGAAGAGAGAATATAACTTTATGCAGCTTTTATGCTTGGAAACTGTGAAAGGAGGCTGTCTAGAATACAGCAGGGGGAAAGACACTGTGCAGGAACAAGAAGAAAGTCAAAGGCTCCTCATGGTGCCAGGACCTTCTACTACTCTACTGACAAGGTCTATGACCCTCAGCATATTACTTGTTCTGAGACCTCTTCCTATTCTGTCTTCTAATGATGTAGGCTCTTAAGACTATTTTGGTGCAGAGCGGGGAGGTATTTTTCAGAAGAAGCTTCTTTTAATGACAATAAGCTTGTGTCCAAATCCAGCGATCTGAGTGTGTGGTTGTGTGCCAGGACGTCAGCGAGCTCTCGTTTCTCACGTACTCTCGTGCTATATGACAGACAGTGTCATCTGCTGAAAAGGATTACTGTAAAATGCAAATGTGTCTTGCAGTGAGGGATCTTGTGTTTACTTAGGGGGAGAAAGCAGTCTGTAGTCGGTAAGCTTGCTTTCTTTGCAGGAGCAAAATTATTTTTGTGGTGGCTGCATCTGGGGATAAAAAGTAAATTTCTGGATGGCATTGGGGACCCCTAAGTTTCCACCTTAGACCTTTGTTTCTTATACTCTAGTGGGGAGGCAAGAAAATCTAGAAGCTTTTTTAGGCTCAGCCTGCTTAAAATAACAGTTTTAAAAAATGAGATTAAAAATAATTTTAAACACAATGTTTTAAAGATAATTCAAAAGCAGTTGAAGATTTTGGGTAATTCTGTTTCTTAGGAGTCCAAGTCAAGACTTTACAAAGAGAGCCAGTTTTTCAAGGAGGGATGCTCAGCCTTTTCAGGAAACCATGCCCTTTTAAACTGTCATCTCAGTTACACTCGGACTATGTTTGGTCCTTAGTAAGAGGATGTGGAACCGTCAGAGTGAATGCAGTTGCAGTTGCTTGTGTGCAATACAAATTTTACTTGATGAGCAGGAATGTCGCAACTGCCATTTTCCCCTGAAAAATGAACTGGATGTTCCTGTGGTTATTTTTAATTCCCAAAACTCATAAACAGTAGAAGTGGTCCTACACATTCCCTTCTAATGAATAATTTCCCCCGTATTAAACAAACTAAAGAATGTTGTAACTTTTTAATAGTAAGAAAAGTTGTCTCCTGTACGTAGAGGTTGTTGAATGACTTCCTGCCTTCGTCTTAAATAGAGGGGCAAAAGGCAGGTGACAATAATTCTTTCAACCCATGCTGTTGGTTGCATCATAGAGGAGGAGACAGTGATGCCAGGGTCAGCCATTTATTTGAAGTGGACTTTTTTAGTCCTAAGTCTTTTGACCCAGAAAGGTGAAAATTTAGCAGTTGTATCACTATGCATAGCATCAACTCTTTCAGGCAGTTATTGTGACACAAAAGCCGTGTTTCTCATCTCTCAAGGAGTGTTTCAGATCCCTCCATGAACCACTAACCCATCAGAAAGAAAGGGAACAGCTCCCTCCTGGTCTGTTTTGTTGAATTTGTGCATGGAAGGATTCACTAAGCACCCAAAGCTGATGCAAAGGAGGTGGTGGGACATGTAGCCTGGGTGAGGGAAGCTGGGGAGAGAGGAGCTGGGTCACAGCAGGAAGGAACAGGGGATGAGAGCAGTGGTAACACGAAATTGCTTCAGCTGCTTGTGGGATTGCAGCCTGACGTCTTAGGACTTCTCAGCCTTGCTGTAGTTTTCCCTGGCTGTCCTAGAGCTTCCCTCTCTCCTCTGCATATAGCTTCTGCTTGGTTTTGTCCTCCTGCTTACCTCTGCCAAGGCAAAATCTACATGTGCGGATCAACACAGACTGTAGGATGTTAGGAAAGATCTTGGGCTAAGATAGGAAAGATCCTGCATTTACACACACCCTTGCTTAATGCAGTGGTTGATTCTATTACTAAGGTTTTGCAAAAATAATGAAAGATTTTGGAGGCTTCTATTTGCATTGCCTAGATCTTTTCGAAGGAATTCGTAATTCTTGTAATTAGTGTTGTCTTCTTTCAGAAAAGTGATCTGCTTGAGCTAAAATCATGTTTCCTTTTCATAGTTTTGGGTTAAAAGGCTAAACAGTGTGTTTAGTTGAGTTTTACTACCTAGTGCCTTTTTGATTACAGGTGACTCTTAAGAGTAACACTTCCTACCTGCTGAGGATTAGTACAAAACTTATGCAAATCTTAAAACATGGACATACCGTTTAAATTAAGTTAATTGGCATGTAGGTCTGTTGCTGATTTGCAGCTTGAATCTAACCCTTGACTCTTTAATCAATGTAGAAGTCATGTGAGACTAGAATGATTCGGAGCTACGAGGTAGAAAGATCTTTGAATACTACATTTATTGCAGTGTGATCGCATGTCTAGCCATTTTGACCTTGAGTATACTTTGCCAACGTACTTTGCCACTGGTTGAAAGCCTTTCTACACCTTTTTGCTCCTGTGTCATCTGGTTTATTAAATGAGAGTACACATATATCTCTGCTTATCTTTACAGAAAGTGTTGACAGGGGTAGATGATCTGCAGCGAGTGAAGGCCCTAGAGATGCGAGTAGATACAAGAGAGAACAGCTTGGGAAACTTTGGTAAGAAAACACTTTACCTTCTGCTCACCGTCTCAAATTTTCCTTTATTGTGTCTTGAAGCAGGACTGAGGACTCAGAAACCAACAGCCAGTGTAAAGTACTGTCCTGCTCAAGAGCTCTTGAAACATGATCTCCCTGGTACCTCTCTTTGATCCCTGTTTTCTTCTGTGAGGCTCTAAATGGGACTGAAAACAATAGCAATGGGATGAGTGATACCACTTCTCTCTAAAGCCAATTAGTTTGAACAAACTGCTCTTCAATGACATGCCTCTAGGCCCTGAATGGGCATTTACCGATTACCTTGCCCTCTAGAGTACTTGGCGCTACTCTAGCGAAACAGCAGCCAAAGTTCGGTTTCTCTCCACTGTAGGATTCCCCTCTGGCTGAGAAATCGCTGGTGGTATCACGCTGCTCATGCTGCCAGCAGCTTGTCTTTGCATCCTGTACTGCCTCGTCGAGCTGTGCTGGATGATGTGCTTGAGGAAGGTCCTGTAGATATGTCATTTTGATGAGCCCCAAACAGCCCTAACGCTTATGATTCGTTTCTATGTCATCATCACTTCACTCGGGAAGTAAGGAAGTGCCAAAGGAATTCCCTCTGTGGCAGAGTTAACACTGAGAGTATGAAACCTTCCTTTTTTCCAGTACTAGCAGTCATTTTCTGCCATGTGGATTCCCATCACAACCAAGTCCATCTTCTGCTGCGTTGAAGCTGAGTAACTACTGCAGGGTAATATTTTCTGTGCCAAAGGGACTCACGTCCCCAAAAGCGGGTGCGGGTATTTTCAGCCAAGCAGTTCATTTTCATGTGCAAGTGACTATAACGTAACCGCCGATTAGCTTTAGTGGGTCTTTTGGTGTCGATTTATCAAGAATGGTTAAGGAAGTACAGTGAAGGGGGCTTTTGTCTCAAATTATATAGCCGCTTTGTATTGGTTATTCTGTTTATTTTGTAAATAGGTCTCTTTCTGATAGGGACTTGATAATTTAAGGTAAATTACATCTGTTTCTTTCAGAGATTCAGTCATGTTTCCTCCAGTTGATAAGAAAATCTCATTATGCCGTTTCTACAGTGCTCGAGAGTGGTGCTCCCATTCCTGTGCCATTTTACATTAGCTGTGACAAGCTAGCAAAATGTTTCACATTTTTCACTCTGTTCTTCCCTTTTCTTTCCATTACTGGAATAAATCCCTTTCTTTCTGCTCCCCATACTTGGGCTTTTGCAACTTTTACAGAATACAGAGCACTATTCCCATGTTGCAAACAATTTCCATCTTGTTTATGTCCCACCGTTTGCACCAAGAGTTGGCCCTTGAGGGCTATAAAAACCAACAGCTGCAGGTCCCCACTGCTTTTGAAAACAACAGAATATCAAGACCATCCTGAATTTCCTTCTGTCTTTTTTTTTAAAGTGCATTTCTGGATTTCCTCCCTGTGAAAATCTCTTTGCAAATGTCAGCGGGTGGCTAGGGCAGAAAGTTGGCCACTTAATGCTTCCAGCGATCATCAGTGCCTTGCAGTTTTTTCTTCACAACAGCTGATTTTTAGGCGCATGGAGCAAGGCCTAAATTTTTAGGGGCTAGTTACTAGACTACACATAACTCTGGGTCACCTGAAACCTTGCAGCACTCGAATCCCAAATTTACACCACAATTTCCACTTGAGAAACATTTCGATGTTCACAGCCATACACAGACTGTAACATCTCTTTTAGCAAGGTTTCCAGAGTGATTTAAAACATGTTGCTTGAGTTTTTCTTATGAGCATTCCACTTTGGGATGTGCTAAACTTTAAAGCGCCGTCCTGCTAACCTTTCCCAGTGTGTCAGGTCGGCCTCTACACAATGGCTTAACGTGATGGGGAGGAACAGTTACGTTTCTTAGGGACAGGGTGTGGACTAAAACAGGAAAAGGCTGATCTTAAAATATTTTCATGTGATCAGTTTTAAAATTAAGGAAAGGCTTCATGCCAGAGCTTGAATCTGAGTCCTAGCGGGGCTCGGGGTAATGGTTGAAATCTCTAGCTGTTTGTTTTCAGTGCACCTTGCTGAGTGACAGACGAAACACTGAACCAGCCTGGCAAGTCTTGTATCCAGCTTTGCAGATCTTGGACTTGACTTCTGTGCTCTTCAGCTGCAATGCAGGGTTCAGTTCGTACTCAAACAGATGGACTATTTCCTTTTCATTAGCTTATCCCTTCGGTTTTGATTGCTGACAGATCTGGGACCGCATTCATGACCGGCTGGTAGAAATTCCTGTTGAAAGTAATGGTGGGATAGAGTCATTTAAGACACTACATAGTTCTCTTATATCTAAGTGATTTTAATAGCTACAAATTAAGTTACCCACAGTGCTGTTCGCTGGTACTTATTGAATTGTTGCCTGCTGGTGGCCAGGCTAAGTTGATTACGTGTCTGGAGACTGCCGCTTCCTTTGCACGCGTTTTATCAAGAAAAAGCTCTGCTAAAGTTTCAGAAGTAAGCATGCGTTATTTTTCATGCAGGGTCATCGTCTCTCTTTCCTCTTGCTCTATTTGTCAGCATTCCTGATGCGAAGCCGGGAGACGTTTGTCAGCAGCCGGCGTCGCAGGTGCTTGTGTGGTCGGGCAGCCGGTGCGGAGACTGGAGGCGTGAGTGCCACACGTGCATCCCTGCCCACGCTTGTTGGTCCCAGCTTGGTTTAGCTGGTACTGACAAGCCTCGCTGAGAAGGTGCCACAGCACCCGCTGCAGCAGGGCTCGGGCAGGCTCTCCAGGAGTCACAAGTACGTACTGGGGCAGCGAGCTTATGTTAAACCCTGCACTGATGGGGGTTTTTGTGAGATTCTCATCTCGGGTAGCTAGACTGCAGCTAGCTTGGGTTTGCCTGCAAGTGCTGTGGTCTTATCTCCAGTTGTGTGGCCCAATTCACCCCAGAAATGTGCAAAAAATGCACATTTAGAACATGCGTAGAAATAACGTCAAGGTGACGTGTCTTACTTGATGAAACACAGCTTAAGTGAAGGAAATAGCCTGTTTAATTTACATATCAGGTTGCTCTGGCTAGAAGAGTGCAGCCTGTGTTGACGTGCCTGTTTTGTACTGTAGGATCAACAAAACAGGTAGGTTGCCTGATGCCAACACAAGTATTTGTCAGTAATTTCATTTGTGTCTGTTTTTCACTGGTCCGTATTCCAGAAGGCATAAGAAGTCAAGCCATGATGACTTTCGTTAACAATAGAAAAACAAGATATATGATGCTACCTAAAGAATACATCGTAATGTAAACAACAAGTGTTATAAATATAAGTGTTGTAGCTTGTTGTGCTGGTGTTGTGCTGGGACAGAGTTAATTTTCTTCACAGGAGCTAGTAAGGGCTGTGTTTTGGATTTGTGCTGGAAACAGTGCTGATAACACAGGGATGTTTCATTCCTGCTGAGCGGGGCTTACACACAGTCAAGGCCTTTTCTGCTCCTCACCCCACCCCACCAGCGAGCAGGCTATGACGCCATATGGCGTCATGCTCAGCATATAGAGCTGGGGGAAGAAGAAGGAAGGGGGGGAACGTTTGGAGTGATGGCGTTTGTCTTCCCAAGTCACCGTCACGCGTGATGGAGCCCTGCTGTCCTGGGGATGGCTGAACACCCGCCTGCCGGTGGGAAGCGGTGAATTAATTCCATGTTGTGCTTTGCTTGTGTGCGCGGCTTTTGCTTTACCTGTTAAACTGTCTTTATCTCAACCCACGAATTTTCTCACTTTTACTCTTCTGATTCTCTCCCCGATCCCACCGGGGGGGTGAGCGAGCGGCTGGGTGGGGCTGAGTTGCCGGCTGGGGTTAAACCATGACGCTTGTAGAATATAATAAAACCAGCATCTTGCCTGTTTTCTCCTTACTCCCAGTCGTTTATCTAAATGTCACCTGCTGCACCAAGGCAGCTCAGGAGGACATCGGCATTGCTACCCTGCTTGTGAAGTTGAGCGTGCACGTACCACTTTTATTCACCTACCTCACACTTTGATTTCTTTCTGCTCTTCATTTAGTTTTGTTCCACTGGGATAGTACAGTAGAATAGTTTAAAACTAGTACAGTTTAACTACTTGGTGGTAGTTAGTAATTTCAGAGCCATATAACAAAAAGGGTATTTAGTGAAAGGGATTGTAGACAGATGAGAGAACATTGCTTGCCATTCTGAATTCTCAGCCTTCTACTGCGGTTATCAGCATTTTTCTGGACCATTCTCATTTTTAAAAATCAAAATTATGCAGTATGAAGGCAGTTTCAGGATGAGGAATATATTGTTTGTACTTTTAAAATTAATATTAGAAGTTAATATTGTTGATATTTTAGAGTGTTTTTATGTTAATATAAGAATAAATTGCTTCCTTGCTCTCAGGAAAGATGCCATGAGGATTAAAATTAAGAAAAGTAGAAGTATGCTGTTACATTTGGATAGATCTCTTATTTTGTCATTTCATTTTACAATTTTCTCTTAACTTAATCTTCCAGTCTCTAATCTATATATAAGGAATTGGGACTATAAAAACCAGCAAAATCAAATGGACAATGAATTCTTAGCACCAAAGAACCACTACATATTGAATATAAAACTTAAAGGAGGGAAGAACCTGAAGAATTGAAGAAATATGTTGCAAAAGTCTTCTTGGCAGAATTTTGCACCACTGCACATAGTATACTTTTATCTCAGCCTGGAAAACAGCACATTAGATCTTAACACTCTGCAAGTTCCCAGGGATAGATTGTGCCAAAATACAATAAAATGTCTGAGATGGAGGATCAGGTTTCAATAATGAAATAACCAGATGAGAAAATTGTATCATCAGCCTGTCACTCTGCCTCTGAGTCCTTTAATAGTTGGTTTTTTTTCCTGAACCAACCCTAAATGCATTCAGTGGAAAGCTTTTTCTTGAGCAAGTCTCTCTGTTCCTCTTGAGCTAGTTTTCTTGACTCCTCATTCAAACCTTCTGCTTAATGCTAGTTTTTGAAACCCATTTGCTTCGTAATGCTTTGCAATAGCCTTTGCTCGGTAACTCTTTAACCTCCCTGGTTGGGTCTGCGGCGAGGCTGTTGCCCGCTGCTGTGCGGGGACTGGAGAGGCTGCTGCATCCCTCTTGTTCTTTCCTTCAACACTTCGGGGGAAGTCATTTCATCTCTCAGTGCTTCAGGTTTCTTATCAGACACGATACTGTTTTTTTTTTTTTAATCTAGATTTTGATTTTTTTCTGTGGGGGTTTTCTTAGTGCATGGATTACATCCGAGGAAGTCTTTGCTCAGTAGCTGGTGTGACTGCTGTGAGTGGTTAACAGAGACCCTACTGTCTCCTCTGTCAGGACTCCAAATTATAT
>VZTQ01003207.1:142126-189896 GCA_013400755.1 Pelecanoides urinatrix
GATTAAAATTAAGAAAAGTAGAAGTATGCTGTTACATTTGGATAGATCTCTTATTTTGTCATTTCATTTTACAATTTTCTCTTAACTTAATCTTCCAGTCTCTAATCTATATATAAGGAATTGGGACTATAAAAACCAGCAAAATCAAATGGACAATGAATTCTTAGCACCAAAGAACCACTACATATTGAATATAAAACTTAAAGGAGGGAAGAACCTGAAGAATTGAAGAAATATGTTGCAAAAGTCTTCTTGGCAGAATTTTGCACCACTGCACATAGTATACTTTTATCTCAGCCTGGAAAACAGCACATTAGATCTTAACACTCTGCAAGTTCCCAGGGATAGATTGTGCCAAAATACAATAAAATGTCTGAGATGGAGGATCAGGTTTCAATAATGAAATAACCAGATGAGAAAATTGTATCATCAGCCTGTCACTCTGCCTCTGAGTCCTTTAATAGTTGGGTTTTTTTCCTGAACCAACCCTAAATGCATTCAGTGGAAAGCTTTTTCTTGAGCAAGTCTCTCTGTTCCTCTTGAGCTAGTTTTCTTGACTCCTCATTCAAACCTTCTGCTTAATGCTAGTTTTTGAAACCCATTTGCTTCGTAATGCTTTGCAATAGCCTTTGCTCGGTAACTCTTTAACCTCCCTGGTTGGGTCTGCGGCGAGGCTGTTGCCCGCTGCTGTGCGGGGACTGGAGAGGCTGCTGCATCCCTCTTGTTCTTTCCTTCAACACTTCGGGGGAAGTCATTTCATCTCTCAGTGCTTCAGGTTTCTTATCAGACACGATACTGTTTTTTTTTTTTTAATCTAGATTTTGATTTTTTTCTGTGGGGGTTTTCTTAGTGCATGGATTACATCCGAGGAAGTCTTTGCTCAGTAGCTGGTGTGACTGCTGTGAGTGGTTAACAGAGACCCTACTGTCTCCTCTGTCAGGACTCCAAATTATATCGTTGCCATGCTTCAGAAAACTTGTTTGACATGAGAAAGTATGCCCTGCAGGATGAGGAGGTATTATAATTTGTACTACAATGTTTATGGATTATGGAAAATGATTAAAAAATAAGGCTAAAAAATTGTACAATGTGTTTTGAATTTTTAATATATTCTAAAGAGCTTTACAAAGACGTGAAGTTAAATATTTGCAGTATAGCATGAAGATCAATATGTGGATTATAATCACTCCCAAATAGCATTAGATATAGACAATGCTTCTACTAAAACATGATTTATTAAAATGTTTTTGCCATAAACGCTCTTGTTCTGTTTGGGGAAATGGGATGAATAACATGACCTCCTTTGTTTGCTTTTGAGATCCCACTCCTTTTTCTTTTTTTTTTAATTTCTTTTTTTTATTTCTTTTTTTTAATTTTTTTTTTTCTGTTTTTTATTTCTTTTTTTGTTTGTTTTTTCTTTCAAGCCTTTGCAAAGAGCTGGAATGATATCCTTCTGGACCCTGATAAATCACCCTTGCCAGAGAGAAGTTTACTCAGAGGACTCAAAAATATTTGCTGAGAACAGATTTTAATGTTTTAGCAATCATCCAGTTTGTCTAAAATTGGTATTACCTCTACACGATTGCATGTTATACCGGAGGATGATCGCCAGCCACGGGTAGACTCTGCTGGTGGGAATGGGTAAAAGTTTGCTGTTGTCAATAGCAAATGTTTCCTGGGACTTGAGCTTATATCCAAATTATTCTTGGAGGGATTTGGTCTATGATTTTGGTTCAGAGATACCTGTAGAAGCAACCAAAAAGGCAAATGTCTCTTTGGAATAGAAAAAAGCATTATTCAAAGTAATAACAACAGAATAATGAGGTTTTCACAGATACAGAACATGTACAATTGAATAGTAAACAATGGGTCACATCCAGAAAATTAAAAGGACAAGACAATGCTTAGCAAAACATAAGTAGCGTTTTGGGAATCTCTGAACTGTAAAAGGTGATGTTGTGACATGGGAAATTATGCTTTTGTTGTTTGACTCAAAATTCCATTTTGAAGAAGTGTTACTTAGCTGTATATCCAATAAGTCCATCACTACTTGCCATTAAATAGGTAGAAAAAGATTTTTTGGGAGAGAAGCAAGAGCATTACGTAGAAATCAGAGGTCATGAAATGCTATACTCTAAAGCGTCGCTTACCACTTCAGAGCATCACTCAGTTAATAGTCAATAAGGATTGGGAATCAGACCAAAGAAAACAGTCACCCATCACGCCAGCTGCTGTGGTTGTCTGTCTGGAAAGGTGCTCTGTCACTATCAGAATTGTCAGAGAGGGGTTCCAAACATTGTCATTGCGTAGTCATGCAGACAACACCTATATGTTGCAAAAATGCAAAGGGTGAAATATTTTTTTGAGTGAAATAATCTCATTAATTTTCTTAGAAGAGGTCCAGCACAGATCTGGCAGGAACAGGTAAGAAATGCATGGAAAATCAGCTGCTTCAACTTGTAATTGTCAGAAGTTTCCTTTACTCTACTCCCAGGTCTGCAAAGTGATTCTTTATTCTGTTCCCATAGGTGCCTATCTACCTAATCTGAAAGAACTGAAGTTGAACAATAGCTTGCTTGTGTCTGTGAGGTAAGAAATGAATAACTGAAATAAACATAAAGAATAACAGTCCTCAATTTTATTTAAGTGATAAAATCTTCATTTGTGCTGCTTTCATTTCTTCCATTTCCCCATGCCGTGATAATAGACTAGATCATGAATATGCGCTCTGCAACCACATAAGTTTAAGGACAGGGCTTGAGCTGGAATAAATCAGTGTAGCTGCAATGATGGCAAAGAATTAGCCCCAGTCTGGCACCGGGGAAGTTCCTGCCATGCTGAAGTCCATGGAAATTTGTTGCAAATTTGAAAGGAGCTAGAAATTCGCCTCTTCTCTGCGTCTAGGTGCTTGGATTTCAGAGTGTTTCAGCCTTTGGGCTTTTATTGTGCACAGTAGCCTGTTCTATACAGGTCAGACCAGTTCCTCAGCTGATGAAAATCGCTTTGGCTTTATTGAAGTCAATGAAGTTGGGCTTATGAGAGCTGCTGTGAAGTCTGCATGTCCCTGGCTTGCTCAGCTCCGTGAAAGCATCACACGTTTTCTCCCAGAGAACTGAGGACTTGGCAGGTTGGGAAGGTAGAAGTGAAAATCATCTCAATGAGGAGGCAGAGCTGTCTTCCCTCTCCTGTGTTGATATCTGTATTACTCTTGATAATTAATGCACAATGGAAAAGTACAGTTCATATCAGTAAAGGACTGTGTAAAAGGCCATCTTTCTGTTATACAGGACTGCTCTCTGGCTTTGTATGGCTATCTGGGGAAAAAATAGTGATTTTGCTAACTCTTGTTAAAGAGAACATGTTCCCTGATGGGAAACGGCAATAAATTCTTCTCGGTCTCATGCATCGTCCCTGAAGTAGCCAATGAACTTCAGTTGTCACACTTTGATCTTATTTTCCCTTGTTCTGGTGATGAGATGAAGTATTTGCAGTCTAAATTTTTTTTCCACCTTCTAGTCCATAACATGGAAAAGTGGTGATTCTACATTGCTGCAGTTATTTTAATGGCAACCAATCGCTGTCATAAGCATGAAATTGCTCCATTATTGCAATGGAGGAGTAAGTAGTGGGTGAAAAAAATTATATTTTTGACAATATCAAAAGACATTTTATTATATTAAAAAGAAAAAAAATTTAAAAGTGGGTTTTTTTGTTTGGTCAAAAATCCATATTGTCTTAAAATGTGTCAAAGGAAAATGTTTTGACCAGTTCTGTTGGTATTGAATACAGGATGCAGTTCAGGAAAACTAAACTGTTTAGTTTATTTGACTTAGGGCTTTAGTATGATTTTGCACATCCCTTTGTATTCTGAGACTCTACCTTCTGTTATGAAAAGTCTTGGCAAACCATTTTCTGTGACCTGACATCCTTGTGGTCCTCGACGCAGGTAACGATTGGTCTCCAGCTGAGTTTTGATTTGATCGACTCTAACGTAAATAAGTTTTGGCTTGGATATCAAGTCTAATATTGTGACACTTCCCAGGCACACAAACCCCAGGAGAAACTACCCGCTCCTCCTTTAAATAAGCGTGCTTTCTGTGTGCCAGTTAAATGCAATTGTCGGGGAATAGGTAGAGGAAGAAGACGACTCCGTTAGCTCTCCCAGACCAGAACTCGGTCAGTATAGTACAGCAGTAGCTTTCCTTTATTAATTCCCATCTTTGACAATCTGTCATAGATAAACACAAATCACTTAAGGGCACAGCCCGTGCAGCACAGCCTGGGTACATGAACTTTATTTTTGGATGTCTGCATCACGTCAGTTTAATGCCCGTTAAAGCACCATTGCTGTCACAGCAGCAGCGATGTCTGCTCTAGCTAATGTAACATCGCTGCTTCCATTCTAGCAGGCTGCTGCCATTTACTCAAAAATGCTTCGAAATCTTATTTCTGAATTAAACTTGTTGATGTTTGAATCTGTCCAAAAAGTGATTATTTTGCTGTATTCAACCAAACCCTTGCAACTGCGGTTTTTGAGGATGATAGAAAAAATATTCTTCCTTCCCACTAAAAGTAATTCCCACAGACTTTCTCAGCCATAAGGTCAGAATCATTGTGATTGTAATTTGAAAATGGGCAGCAGATAACAGGAAATGTCTCCGAAGGACAGACTGAAAGATTGGTTTGTTTACTGAAAGGAAGGTAAGGACAGAAAAGCAGGCAAAAGATAGAGGGTGTTTCATATATACATGGGATGTTAAAAGCAGATATTCTTTTCATGGTATATTATGTGAAAAAAAATGTATTATGGTGAATCATTATGAACAAAAGACTGCCAGTTACATACGCATGAGTAGGTAATAAGATGGGAAACTTGGTTTTTGTCACTTTATTTTTGTTTTGTTCTATCTTGCAGAGTAGAATTCCCTAATTATTTCAGGATGAAATGGAATTCAAACATCTTTTTTCAGTTTGAAAATGGGGGAAGAATTCTCTTGATAGTAAACTGCATATAGGGAGATGTCACCGTAAGGATTTATGATCCTGACTTTAGTTACTGATTTTTTTTTTGAAACATTTACTCCTGTCAACCTCATATAGGAACTTAAGTTGTGAGGATGCTGAGGTGTGCGTTGCCATTCGCCGTCCGATAGAAATCAAAGGGGGGATGTTCTGGCAGTGAGGAATCAAGGTACTCGGGTATTACAATTTTCTCTGGGAGAGCAAGGCTTGCTAGGTTGGTGAGTTTGGATATTGGCTTTTCCTGGTAGTTCCTGAAGGAGTTCTGATCCCTCTGATGGGGAATGTGGTTGAGCTACTTTAGTTGTAAATTCATGGTCCCTCCCCAACCCTCCTAAAGCTTGCGTTACTTTTGAATACTTGAAACTTTGAGAAGCTATATATACGTGCAAGATATCATTATCAACTATTTAATTTAATCCATAAGGAAAATATATCCAAGTTTATTTGTAGATAATCCATCTTGGCAGCTGAAAGGGAATTTCTTTTTTGGCTGTTTCTGGGTTTTAGTTTTCTACTGGCCCTTTGCTAAAGGGGAACGCCTCTGGAAAATCCAGTGTACTGTGGAAAGAAATTAGTTCAGATGGTTGTTAATTTTCTAAATTGCACTAATTTTATGAGCTCCTTGTTTGGTGACCTTTGCCCATCTGTTAGCAGCTAAGAAATTCTAGATTTATGAACTGATAATTGAAGATGAAACGTGGAGTCTATTCTGAAGAGTGCCTGTTAAAAACTGCCTTTTTTTTTTTTTTTTTGTGATGACACACGGTCCTTGTCCTTGTAATGTTTCCAGTAAAAGAACTATATTTCAAGGCCAATGAATTACTACTTCTGCTTTGGCATGTAGCCTATGTATTTTTTATCAGATTGCTTTTACTCTCAATTCAGGGATGAATGAAAAGATCTGTTTAAAAACGTTAGATAGATATCTTTATGAAAGGGCTTTTAAATCAGATAGAGGAATCTCAGGAACTGGTTCCCATAAGTTTATAGCAGAAGCTGTTTCACCAGCTGAAGTTCATTTCCTCCCATTCAGCTCTACACGTTGTAGCCAGCAGAAGACTGGTCTGCTCCCAGGGCTACTTGAGCAACTGCTGGTAACAGAGAGAGGTGATTATATTTTAAGTGAGATAAAATGCAGAGACTGCAGACTGTGGGGACAAGAGTAAGTATGAGGTTTATAGGGAAAGGAAAGCAGATTTCCTGCATCCAGATAGCATTAACGTTTCTTTGCTGCAGTCTGCATTGCGTGCAGTTCTCAAATTGCTCTTGCCCTGTTGCAGAAGAGCCCCCCAGAACATGAGGACAGTCGTCCGGGTCCGTTTGGGTCAGCAAAGTCGTCATGGGAGGGTGGAAATGAGGCAGCTGTCCGGAAGGTTCGAATGAGCAAGGTGCAGAGTACATCCAACAATTCTCATGCTTTTATAAGTCTTAGGATAGATTTTTTTAATTATTATTATTATTTTTTTAACACCAGCTCCTGGAGACAAGACAGGTTACACAGAAATCTCTGTATTCGCTTTTTGAAAAGTTTCAAGCTCTCTTGACTGTGAAAAAATAACTGAAAATGTGAGCCAAGTGATTTGAGTAAGGATTTTGCTGATCATTTCATGACTTCAAGAAACCAGAGCCAAACTAATTTTTCTTAATTGAGGGCAAGAGCTTTAAACCAATGTTTAAAAATATTTTGGAGACCTGAATCAGGATCTTTAGGAATTTGAACTTAGCAGTATTACGCTTGGTACTTATCCAACAAAGAGTTTAAGCAAATGCTCACCTCTTAAAGTCACAAGAAGTTTGACTTCAGTGAAACGCTCGCAAACTGAAAATTGAACATTAGTCCAAGTGCTTTGCTGGATCTGGGCCAAGTTACACCATCTTGTATAATTCTGAGCCGTGACACTGATCAGCCCAAAATTTGATGTATTGCTGATAGTGCATGCCTAGACACACACTATTTGCTGGGTCATTTTCTGTCTAACAGAACAGATTTAGGGGCATCATTCCCCTAAATTTGTTTTTTCCTTGTCATTTTTACTTATTCCTTTCCTTGCTCTTTTTTTTCTCCAGTTTGCTTTTTCTTCTGCCTGTCATTTCTAATTTTTTGCAATTACTGGATTACTGTGTCTGATGCATGTAAGCTAGGTACTACACATAAATGCAACGAGTTTTGTGCAACAAGGATCAGCGTTGCTTTTATGATAGATAAAATCCAAAAATATTTTCTAAAATCAATTCAGTTAGTTTGCGTTAAAGATGCAAATGTTTGTCAACAGATGATTTATTTGTGTTACAGTAGTCGCTTACAGTGTTTAATCAGGGATCAGGGTGCTCTTGCTCTAGGTTGTACTTACCCACGCAGTCAGAGAACCGCTGCTCTGATGTGGGCTGGGTGAACCTCTTCATGTCCCTATTCCAGAGCCCGGAGCATCACTGTTTGCTTTGACATTTGCTTTTCTGGATGGGGAAAGCATTTGATTTCAAATGCAAACTAGTTTCTTTAGGAAGTTTTTCTGTTGTTTCTTTTGTGTAGCCAGCTTGAAAGTCTTTCAGCAGTTAAGGTTGCGATGAAGTCTATCTGAAGAACATGTTCTTTGAGGACTTTGGGTGCTTGCCAGGAGCTAGGAAAGCATTTGAGTTGAATCTTAATCTCTGAATTAATGAGTCTTCTCTGTATTAATGCCTTACAAACCTCGGCAAAATTGCTGTGACCTCAGGTTTTATTTAGCATTGACAGTTTTAAGGACATTCATATTATTGATAAAAAGTAATGATTTTGGGACAGAAATACAGCTACTTTTAGTCGAGAGGATTATTTTCAGCAAAGCCCAATCAGCCTGCATTAGGCCCTAGGGAAATCCACTTGCTTTGACCATTTATCAGTTCTGGGTAGACCTCTCTGAGATGTCTGGCTCTCCCTTGACTAGGAAGGTAATGTAATGCTTCTGTCTCTTGCTTTAATTTCACCAGGTCAGGTGCCCCAAGCAGAGAGCGTGAATGTCTTTATGACCTTAGATACCAGGGAGTCTGACGGGCTGATGCACCAGCAAGGGAAGGTGAACCTGTTTTCAAATGCACTGTTGCCGTTCTGGAGCTCAGGCTCCGTTCTGCAGCAAGCACGGACGACATCCAAACAAGTTTGTGGCCTCGCAACATCTTCCCGTGGTTCTTGCCTTCAGCACTACGTTTCAGGCAGCCTTCCCTGGCTGAAGCTCCCCTGCCACCTATTTCAGGCTGTCAGGTACAGAGCGTACCTGCAAGGAACAGGGTTGTGAGGCAGGTCCCACCATTGCAACTCCGAGTTTAAAAGTCTCCTGGTCCTGACAGGGTCAGTGGGGAGGGTCCAGTGCATTCATCTCATCTTAGAGCAGAGAGAATCTGCTCTCGTTGTCACCTGAGCACTTCCTCGGAGGAAGGTTTCTTCCCCCAGGGACACCGCTCTCGTGTTTCTATTTTGTGATCCAAGCTGCGGTACAAGACAGGGTATGAAAACCATAAGAGGATCATCAGAGACCACAACACTTTTTGCAGCTTGAACGTGGCTAGTGAAATAGCAAAGTAAATAAATAATAGATAATGTGTGCAGCAAGTCTGCCAGTAAACACCAGCAAGGTAAGGTAAGCCCATCATTTAATAAATAATTATGCCCCTTCTCTGCCCACCATCTGAATAGACACACTACTTTGAGTATTTTTGGTAAAAAGTGGCCTTTCCTTCAGCGTGTTGTCTCGTGCCGTGCACCCATCCGAGATGAGTGTTCAGCTTCTCTTTACTGCTGCCTCAGCCACGACCTTGCTAACGTAGCTCTGTTGAATATTTGAGCAGTAAATACCTCTGCTGGAGCCCGGGCTTGTTGACATAAAGCCCTCAAACCTCTTCCATGTACGATTTTCCCTGGGGTCCAGCTTCACTTGGTGTTGTCCAGCCAGATGTGGCTCATCTCGAAGTGAGCGCTCGCTGAGCTGCGGATGTGCTGACAGTACGGTGTGTTCCAGGGGGTCGGGGCACTCGAGGGGGGACGGTGGATGCTTCTCAGCTTTTCCCTTCTTCTGAGAAGGTCTAAGGAGAGAGGCATCTGCCTTCCTTCTCTGGTGTTTGGTCCCACGGGAAGAATCCAGCCCCTGCTCTTTTGAGATCAGCGAGCAGAAACAAGTGCACGCACCCACACCTGCAAAAGCCACATCTCTGGCTCTCACCCTCTCTACAGCATTTCTCCATTCCTTTCCTTCATCAAGAAAACACGCAGATAAAAACTTTTGTCATTTCCAAAGGGAATCTCTGAAATTCTATATTAATTGGTGTTTTGATCTTAGAAATACTGTTTGCTTACAAGGAGTAATTACTTTAGAGGCACCAAATGCTTTTAGTGAATGAGGAACCTTTTAGGGGTCCACAAGCGCTCCTGATTCTAGTCTCTGGGATTACAGGGGCAGCTTTACTCTTTGAACCAACCGGAGATAGCAAAGGCAATGACTAGAGGCTTTGTGGCTGACTAGGCTTTGGCTAGACTAGGCTTTGGCTAGACTAGGCTTTGTGGCTGAGCCACTGGGCCAGGACTTCAAAAATACCACTCAGTTCCTGGGTTAGCTGTTGTTTCTAGGGCATCCTGGGTTAGCTGTAGAAATTCGCTGTGTTTTCAATCTCAGTTGTTTACTTTATATATTACTCCGGGGCAGGCACAGTCTTTTGAATGAGTTATATACAAGGCTCTGCCTAATGGGATCATGATCTCACTTACATGCTCTGGATGGCTACTATAATATGATAAATAAAAACGTTGGTAATAACTAGCTGATCTCTGCCAGCAAATAAGTACTTACGTGCCTGGCTATTAGGGTCTGCAGCTGCTCTGTTTCAGCTGTCAATGTCAGGGATCACTTATGAAAATTTACACCCAAATGTTCCTTTTAGTCAGATGAGAAAGGATGGTTATCATCGTTACCTGAGAAAATCCAAAGAACTGGGTTGGGAAGCAGTAGTAATTAGCCCATTGCTATCCAGCTGTGGAAGGGTTGTCTTCATGGAAATAGGTAGGAAAATAATCTTAGTTAGTTTAATGGGTTTGTGGGTTGTTTTGATTCTCTCTGACAAGAGAATTGCTTGTCTGCAGCTTGTTTGGTTTTTTTATCGAAAATAGTTATATTCAGTGGGAAGTTATGTTCCTGGAATGCAAGGTAAGTGCTGATTTTAAAGAAGGGAGAGAGTCAGGTCAGGGGGGAAATTAAGCTATGGTGTTGTATTCATCAGTTGGTAACTGCCAAGCAACATGAATAAGCAATGAAGAAATAAATAGAATTTCAGTGTATGATCATTTGTTATAATCTAATTTCTATAAAATATTCTACATGCAGGAGTTGTTCTTATTTTCTGTGGACACATTACTGCACACAAAGGACCTGTTGCTATTTTTCCCCTAAAATACATGCCCACTTATTTTTCTTTAGATTTATTTCTGATTTGCTGTTTGGCAAAGTTTTATCCTTCTGTCCTGAGATCTTTACAGGGTGCATCAGGTCTCTCAGAGATGGATCAATACCTGCAAAAAGAAATGCAGAAATGCCTTCGTGTTTTAGGAGGTGAAGTTTGTGATTCCATCAGCAGGTATAACGCGTGCACATTCTCCACCCTTTGCCTTGAGCTGCACCGTGTGCTTTTCTTGTGGAGGTGGGAAGCTGAACACAAAGGTCCGATAATGAAACCTACCACCCACTTTTGGTAACAGAATTTTATGAAGGATTGCGTGTTTGAAAGACCATTTGTGGCATCTCCTGGTTTGAATTTCATCAGCCTCACAGTCCTACCACTCCACTTTCTACTGCTTCATCTCACCGTAGGCAAGAACTTAGAGGTTTGGTTTACTCTGCTTATTGTTGTTTAGTTTATCTTGCCCTTATTTATAATTATAATAATTATCCCTACTAAGGTCCCACAGACTTCTTTTTTTCCTTGCTCTCAGCATCCCAAGGTAAACCCAGTTTTAAAACATAACCAGTCATCCATAAGAACTTCTTAAATTAAAGAAAAAAAAAGTTTTATTGCCACATGTTAAATTTTTACCCTAGAAATAGTAAGAATCAGTGGCATAAATTTTATCCCTTTATAAAATAAACACATTAAAATACGGTTGCTAAACCATACGGGAGGATTTTAAAAATATTTGAAAATGTGCTTATTTGTATAATGAGTCTTATTTTGTCACTCTTATGTGTTTAAACAATACGGCCACCATTGTCGAAAGGACCTTCTGTAGAGTTCATCTATGTGAATAAGCAAATTCTGTGTGTTTTGAGTATTTGCTCTAATCTGCAATATGCAACGATTCTTCCCACTACTTTAAGGTAAAAGTGCAGGTTTTTTCTGAGTGGGGTTTTTTGTTTTCAGGAATCTCATTATTTTTTGTTAAATAGTTTAGGTTAACTGGTATTTACTTTTAAACTCACAAAGCATTATAATTAGGGGGAGTCATCTCTCTCTACCTTATACACGCATTAATATTAAATACCACTCACAGTCATCTTCACTGAGGTTTTTTTCCTTTTTGCATTCCCAAGCTGACTTAATGGTGCAGAAGAAACGTTAACGTCAACACAGTTTGAAAGAAAACTGTATATCTATATATTTGTGTCTTGTGAAATACAGTTATTTCATTTCCTACCATCTGTACTTAACAGTGATACCAGATTGTTTGTACAATGTATTTGAGTTAGCTTAGGTATGTCAATTTGGAAACCTTCGTTTTCACTGGAGAGACACAGAGAGCCACGGAAATTCACGGTGGCAGGTAGTGGGTTTTGAATTATGTGGCAGGTAGTGGGTTACCCGACTCTTCTGCTGCTGTTTTGGGGAATATTTTCCCTTCCTTCACAGCCAAAAGCCAGCCAGCTCAAATTAATAGAATTGCTTTTCTCAAGATCAGTATAGATCATAGCCAATGAAGGGTTTTATCCCAGCTCATTAACTAGTTGGAAGTCTACACAGTGTGCGTTTCTCTTGCACAAAGACCGTGTACCATTTTGTTGAGACTGTCGTAGTCTGTAAAGGAACCATTGCAATTAGTTATTCCTGCAAAGGAACCGTGGCAGATTAGTCTATAAAGCAACTGTTACTTGTGGCAACTACTGTTGCCTCCAAAACTAGGTCAAGATGGGTGGGAGAATTTTGCGTGAGCTCCTCTGAAATTGTTTATGAGGCTTTTGAGACTTGTGTTGGCAGGAGGTGCTGGGGAGCCAGGACAATTAGTCTGCTCACATGTGATGAAGTTTCTCCGTTGACCAGTGGAGCTGATCGGTGGCATCTCTGGCAGCTGAGAGCCTTCTGAGGGTTTGCCCTTCTGCCATAAGGCTCATCTCCATGATGGAGGACACATTACAACATCTACTGCTAGATCCCCCTGGAGTGGAAATTTGTTTGGAAAAAGTCAAGGATGGGGTGTGGAATTTGCTCTACATCCCATTAGCACACCTGCACCAGATTTGGGATGTTTATTGGTGTGCTGTGAAAGAAATGCTGAGGTGCTGTCTTAGAATCATAGAATCATTACGGTTGAAACAGACCTCTAGCATCATCAAGTCCAACCGTCAACCCAACCCCCCCAGGCCCACTAAACCATGTCCCCAAGCGCCTCATCTCCACGTCTTTTAAATCCCTCCAGGGATGGGGACTCCACCTCTGCCCTGGGCAGCCTGTGCCAAGGCCTGCCCACTCTGTCAGGAAAGAAATTTCTCTTCATGTCCAACCTAACCCTCCCTTGGCACAACTTGAGGCCGTTTCCTCTCGTCCCATCGCGGTTACTTGGGATAAGAGACCGACCCCACCTCCCTCCAACCGCCCTTCAGGCAGTTGCAGAGCGCGCTGAGGTCTCCCCTCAGCCTCCTCTTCTCCAGGCTGAACACCCCCAGTTCCCTCAGCCGCTCCCCATCAGACTTGTGCTCCAGGCCCTTCCCCAGCTCCGTTGCTTGTAGTAACACCCTCAGTATGGAAATCTATAAGGTCTCTCTGCCTCAGTAGTCGGGTTGATGGGCTCTGAGGTCCCCCAAGCTTCTCTTCTGCATCTTGTTTGCGTGTTGTAAAAGAACATCTGGAGGCCAGTACAAGCAGAGAAAATCTCCCTCAAAGCTATCGTTTAAGGAAAAAGTCTTGTCTCAGGACATAAGGAGACCAGTCTATCATGCCAAATCTGGGGTGAACCTTAGAGGCTGAGAGAAAAAAGAAATTTGGAGGGAATCAACTGGCATTTGCCAGCCATTCACCGGCCCAAGTTGTACCTGTATCTGTTCCTCGCAAGCTTCTGTGGTTTTTCTGTTTTCTTCTTGAGTATATGCACAGATAAAAATTGAAAGGAAGGAAGAGGTACAAAGAAGAAATGACCATCAGCCACAGGAGAAAATAATTAGTGTCATACAAATGGGCCAGATCTAAAGAATCTCGAGAACCTGCATTCCCGCCACTCCCATACATTCAGACTAAATCACTTTAAATTACGTTTTCTCTCTAGGTTTTCATATCAACCCATTTCTGCAGTATCTCAAGTGTTTTTTTTTTTCTAGTGGAAACTCTATAGCCATTACCGTGACAAAAGTTGAATAGCAACTCACAGCTGATCCAATTTTTTAGTTCTTTCTGGTCAATTAATCTAGAATTCCAGTTTTTCTGGTACTCAGAAAAAGGGGGTTTGGGGGCTTTTCTTGTGGTGTGTGTCTTAACACCACTGAATCTGTCATCCCTGCAGCCTTAAAAGTTTCAAGTGTTGATTTTGAAGGATGGGAGCTATAGTAAATCAAAGTTGCAATATATCTGTCTTACTCTGCCAAAGCTCAGACCTGGAACGTACTGTGAAACAGGCACACAACATGTGGGAGACTGAAAAGTTATTTATGCAGGAAATTTTAAAGCACTGTGGGATTCATTCCTTCAATGTAAATAACTCATTCTATAACCACAGTTTCATTAGCCTTAATTTTTTTTATATGTAAACTTTCAACAATGAGAATGAATGATTGCCAAAGCTATAGGAACTGTCAGTAGCTCTGGGGCTAAATTGAGGGGCAATGGATATGTGGGTGTGAGAGTTTTATTCACGGTGTGTCTCAACTTTATCCTACTTGAAAATTCTCTTGCTCTTGTGGACGATGTAACGCACCCCGTGAGATGCAGCATGGCGCGTTGGGTTTTTACAGCATCTCTGGGGCGCAGCTTCATGCCGAGGGTGGGAGCTGGAGTAGGGTGGGGGAAAAAAAGAAGATCAAGGACAGGTCTTGGCCCACAGAACTGCACTTTGGTCACCCCTACTCCTTTCACATTGCGGGAGCTGAGTTAGAGCAACTGATCTTTCATTAAAGCCTTAAAAGGCTACCAGTAACTAAGCTGACAAGCAGTTTTAATGATCAAAAGGAAGTTAACACAAAATTATGTTATCCTTCCCACGCACGCTGTATATTCGTGTGTTAGGGAACTGCTGTTCCTGACTCCGAGTACATCAGCATTGATCAAGCCCATTATTCTGCTCTAGGTTTTTTGACAGCAACTGAAAATGAGAGCACTTGAAACTAAAGCTACATTTCACGTGTATTAACTTTAACAGAAGGAAGCGTCTGCGTTAACCTGAGCACAATTACGACTAGTTAGAGAAGTGTGTGTATCAGCACTCAATTTAATTTACAAATACCTCTCTCCTCTTGGTCTCAGCAAGCACTTTTGGTTTAAATGAGGTATAATCTGACACAGAAAATAAAGTGCTTGCAAGTAGCATAGCACTTAGTGTAATATTGTGGTTCTACAGTGAGTTCAATGGGAAGCAACAAGGTCGAGTGAAAATGTTGTAAGTCAGGAATGGCCCAGAGACGTATCTCGTTGGGGCTGGGTTCTTCCTCTGTTGTCATCTCCTGTCTCCAGACGCCATCCTCGCCTGCCGGCACCCGAGGGGGGGATCTCGGCCCCGCTGAAGGCAGCGGGGGTTTGGCACTAGTGTTAGTGGAACACGGATTTTTATGCAGTGTCTCTGGTTGAAGCATTGGTCACAGATGTGTCCGTGGCAGAGCTCAGGTACTCTACCAGGACAACCAGCGTGGTCTCTGGCTCCAGTCCTGGACAACAACCAAACTGCCTTGAACGGTTCGTGGTTTTGACTGCTGCAGCCAGGTAGTCTCCTGTCCTTGTTTTCAGGCTTTCGCTTTAGAGAAAGTGCTGGCCAAAAGCGTGTGGTTCCTTGATAATCGCAATTTGCTTTAGCAAGCTCATGAAAGCTGCGGCAGGTGGCTCTCGCTTTGGCATAATGAAGCTGAGAAAGCTGGACGAAGTGTGAAACCCTGAATGCTCTCCCTGATTTACCCCTCGTGCAGTGCCAGGGGAGTTGCATTTCCTCCCCAGAGATGCATTTTGCTGTCAGTGAAGCGTGCAGCAGAGATCCACAGGTAAAAAAAGCAATATGCCAGATCTTTACCCCTTTCCAAACTTGAAACAAAAGCAACGAACCAACCAAAAAAAAAAAACCCCTGGAATAAAATAGTGAAATCCTTTCGTTGGGAGAAATATTGCAGTGGCATCAGCACTGCAGCCCATTTGGAAAACAGCTTCTTATTCATGCGAAGGTTGCCTCAAAAAGATGGGACAACAGAGACACCCTACTGCAAAGACCTTTGGCAACAATAACTTTTCATTCACACAGTTGTTCTTCACTTGCATGTAAAAGGGAGTTATGAAAACAGAATTTCATAGACACGGTTGTTATTTAAAAAGACCTTTGGTAGATGCATGCTTTCTGTTCAGCCTAAAACACGCTTGCCTTCTCTGATGTGTTTAAGCTTATGAGTTGAGAATTGCCTAGCAAAGTCTCTTTTTGCTTAGTTTTTGAAGTCTCCAACAACGTGTCTCAACAGGGTTAGGAACCCTTACTGTGAAAAAGCTGCACAGTTCAGAAGGAAGAATGAGGCCAGAATATTAGGTGCTGCATTTCCATGGCATTTCAGCCTGAAAGCGAGCTTCTGGCAGCAAAAGGTGGGACATGATCCTTGCCATCTTACACCTCGGGCAGCGGTTCACGCTTGCGCAAGGGAGCGTAAGATGCTAAAGGCAACCTGCGTGCCACGGCTGTGGGAGGTGCAAGACAGGAGACCCAAGCCAATGGTTTTCAGCATTTTGCTACTTGAATTTGGAAGAGTAAGTACAAAGCCAGCCAAGGCTGCAATACTGCAAAGCAAGTCAGGTCTTGACATTTGTTCGACTGCAAAAGGACACGGCAGGGACATCAGACTGGCCTCAGCGCCGCTTGCAGAGCTGGGGGCTGTGTCATGGATTTGATCAAGTACGAGCAACACATGCATACAATCAGTTTTACAATTTTGAATACTTTACAGCTATTTGAGAGTACAATGAAACTATTATGTAAGCTTCCTATTAGAACATATGTTACTGATTTAAATAACATTCAGGCTTTAAAAGTTTTTGCTTCTGATGTCAGAATTATCTGTACAACCAAACCATTGTGTGCTAACATGTGGACCGGATCATTGTTATCACAATGCGGCTTGATAAATTCAACTTGATTTCTCTAGATCAGAGATGAGATTTTTTTTTTCCCCTTTATTTTGTAAGATTATAGTTTGGTCACTCTTTTAAAATCTAAATCTCTCCCATTACCAGTGCATTCGTTTTCAGAGCGACCTTTAAAAATAAATAATATCCGCATCAGTGGCTATTTTAGATGTGTTGCTACTGAAGATTTATTCAACAGATGCATGTGTGCTTTGAGATACCATTTGCCAGTTCAGTGGATTTAGTGTTTTATTTCTAGGTGAATGATTCGAAACCAGCTTCCAAAAGAAACAACAGTTTTCAAGCTGATGAATGTGTTCAGGGTTGTGCTGTTGTAAGTGTTTACTGGGTAGCTTGAGCTCACTGGAGCTATTCAAGATTTATTGTGGTGAAACCAAGAGCAGGATTTGGCTCTCTAGGTCTGGTCTCCGTCCAATAAAATTTTGGCTGGAGCGAATCAATCCCTGAAGAACGAGGATGTTGGATTAATGGAAGAACATGTTATTATTTCTCAAACTTCTTGTTAGGTGTTGCAAGCCAAACTGTTCCTTGCCCCTGTGCTCTCCCCCCAGTCTGGGGGAGTGATGACAAGATGGGAGCATCAAGTTTCATGGGAAAAAATCCTAAATGGTAATGCACCGGCGGGGGTGTTGCCAAGACCCTCACAGAAACACAGTGCTGGGTGATGAGTTCCCATCCCTGCAGCAGTATCTGGAGATAGTTGGAACTCAGGTTTCAAACCCTTTGTTAGTATTTTTAATAATATTAATATTATTATTATATAATTTCAATATCAAATTATTTAATAATAAAGTTTATTAATATTATTTTTAAAAATCGATTAAAAATGCAAGTTTGCGGGTTCAAGGTGGAACTAGGGGAGTCTATGTTGGTTTCTTGGCACTTTTGGATACTAAAAATGTGATTTGGTATTCAGTGCAGGCAGGTGCGTAGGGGTGTGTGTGTGTAGTAATTACTCTCAGGACACTGGTTTGGCAACCTCAGAGGCTGTAATCCTCCGTTTATCACGACCAAAGATATGACGTACGCGTTCCCACCCCATGCTCTGTGTCTCTGCTTCAAACCCGACCTGCGTGAACCGTAGCAGAAGTGAGCAGGATTTATAATTGCTTTGCCTGTCAATTCCTTGCCCTTTCTGTACAGTTCCCAGCTTCCACATCACACGGGACGGGACACTTGTCTACTGGAATTGAATTACCTGTTGTGTATATTAATGGCAGTTGTGTTTCCTCTACAGTGTCCTGTTTCATTCTATATGTTCTTTGTTGTGTGCACATCACTGGGGAGCTCCTGTGCTGCAACACACGACCAGCTGCCACCAGCTTTGCACAGTGTCTCATCTTTTTCCTATTTCAGCCGTCAAACTTCTCAATCATATTCTCTACTCTATTTTTGGAATAGATGCTGTCATTTTCTATACATTTATATCATGCCCAATACAGGAGCGTTCTGGTCTCTGACATGTGTCGCATTAATTTTAGTCTCAGTCAATGATTATTTTTTGAGGGAGTGTTTTGTTACACTATGTGTATAATTATAATGGATTTTCTCTCCTACTACCCTGGTAGATTGTTATTAAGAGTTTATTATTATATTAAAATAATTTAATAATAATGCAGATTCCCGTTAATTCCATTTCTTGTTAAAAAGTCACAAGAAGCATCTCCCCGGTTTGGGCTGATCTGACCCTCTGCACTTAACATAAAGGAAAGCGTACACGGCGCTGGCGCAACGCCTCGCTTTGCCCTGGCCCCCTCCCCGGGGACGTGCCAGAGCTGGAGGCACTCCCGTCTCTTGCAAGCTCTTAGGTTCTCTTCTCACCAGCCAGAATATTTTAGAAGTATTTTCAGAAATGCAGGTGCATGCGGTTGTCGGGAGCTGCTTGCTTTGAGTTACATTGCTGTTTCACCTTACAGCTGCCGTGCTCTCGGGAGCAATTATCTGTGTCGTAATTAATGAGGGAGTTTTCTCTGATCTTGCAGCGTGATTCATGCAGCTTCCAAAAGATTAGTTTGCTAGTTACCGAATAACATAGTTGCAGATGTACTTTGCTGTGATAACATCTCTGACTGGAGATGACTCGTTACGGATGCAGGAGTAAAGATTTGCAGGGCCAAAATGTGACTGCGTGACCCAGAAGTTTAGGCTCCTCCAGCAGCTGGCACGGCCCCAGAACCAGCAAGGGAAACTTCGTTCTTGGCTTTAACTTGCAGGGAAGTTCTACGGTCAGGGCTGGGTGGAGGAAAAAGTCCTTTTGTCTCTTCTCCTCACTGCTGCCTGTCCACGGTAGCAGGGAAGGAGGCACAGCAGACACTTGCTCTCCGAAAGAGCTGGAGTGCTCTTCTTGGGGGCGAAGATCCCTTGGCTACCTCCCCTTCCTGAAATAGAGCATAGAGAGCAAAAGCGGGCGAGTGGTACCAAACACTTAGAGCAACAAAGTTCGTGCCTTCTTAGTATCTTGTTTCATGGGTTAAAGGCGAGCTTGCGACAACCACCTTTAGCCTGTAAGAGACCGGTTCCCATTAGCTTCCATGTTTGGTTTTTTTTTCCGAAGTGTCTGTATAAGCATTTTTTAATAATGAGACCCCATTATCAAACACTGGGTTGCATTGCAAACACACAGCAGTTCTTTTGCAAGTACCCAAGACATGGGATATACCACCTAATTCTTTTGTCTGGCATACTAATACTAATCAACTTTGATTAGTTTTAACCTTAAACATGCTACTCCTGACCTGCGCCAAAGTCAGCTGTGGGAGAGTCAGAGCTGCAACCCATGAATGAAACTGGAATGGATTTGAGACTAAACGCTTGGCAGCGTAAATTGTGAAGAGTAAAGTAAGTAGGTTTTAGAAGTCATTTAAATTAGTGTGGTCTTCTGATGGTGTCTGCAGCAGGAGAATGCTTGAAGACTCGTTAGCTAATAACTCATAGTGAAAACGTGCTGTGCATGACTTAGCAGTCGGTGTGAGCAGGGACTGACCCCCTCCGCGTGCACTGGCTTTAGCCATAGCCAGCACTGGAACTGGAAACCCTAACACGCAGAGGAGAACATGGTTCAACTCTGGGACCCTTTGACCTCCGAGTAGGAGCAGGGAACTGCTTCTTCAAAATGCATGAAGTGATCAAGGTTTTAGCAGTAGAGGAGATAGTTGTTTCTTCTCAGGCCCTTGTGTAAAAACTGCTTGGGAATTGATCCATTGCTTTGTTTTGGCATCCTTTACATTGACAGAGAAAGGTTAGGAACAAGCATATTACCGGAAGCTCCTTCTGAGGTAAAAAACCTTCAGTTAGGAAGTACAAAGAAAAAAATAAAAATAAAATTCATTAATCATACCTTACCATACCATATGTAAAGTAATTGGGTTAGGATCATCTTCAGTTTTGCCGGCCTAGTAAACAGAGCGTCTGTCAGAAACCCTTATTTCAATGATACAAAAATGAGAGTGACTGCTTTCCTTTACCTGTGTTCAGTGGTTTACAGAAAAGAAAATTCTGCATGAAAATTAGCCTGAAATTTGGAAAACTCATCAGTGCTTGAAGTGGGTCATGAAATGAGCAATGTAATTCCTTGACATTACTCCTAGTGCCATATTTGTGTTTATGGATGTGTTGGCTTTGGTTGATGGTAGGTTCTGCTTTTGTAATTTAATTTAATTTCTTTCTTATTATAGGCCCACAGCTTGCAAATCTAATAATAAATTCCTGTAAATATTACTTTGGGAGGCATCTGTTCCTTAAGGAAGCCTTAGAACTGGTGTTTGTTTTATTTATAAAATGTGCACAACTTAAATAGTCCCTGGAAGATCTTTTGCAAGGCTGGGGACATGGTGACATACAGGGACATTACGATCCTTCAAGTCAGGCAAATCTGAATGAGTACTTGGAAAGAAATGTGACAAACTTCCGTCTTTTTAGGGACTTATCTGGTCACAGGTGCAGTGACACAATGGCAAGCGTTCCCTGGTAGCTAAGGGACGAGGTAAAGCAAGTTTGCAGCAAGTTCGCAGAAGGAACCGTATTGTTTGTACATGAGGGAGTTTCTGTGTGTGCGTGGCTGTCGTTATCCTTGTGCCTCTGTACTAGACAGCGACGGCCTGTGTCAGTATGGGCAAGCTGCCTAGGTGCACAAAATTCGGTGGAGGAGTTGTGGTTTCTGTCAGTTGAGGGTTTTCTCCTCTAAGGAGTAGCCTTAGACGGAAAGAGATGTATCGCGTGACCGAGATTTTCCTTATTTGCTTTGTTCTGGCCATTAGATCAGCTGCACTGTTTGTACTTCAAAGGCTATAAAACATTACGTAAATGCGTTGTATGGTGTATCCATCGTGAGCTTACTTAAATCTGCAGCGTCCAGGGAAGAGATGATCCCAATGCCTGGGGCCCCTGCAGCGGTAGAGGAAGGATGAAGTAAGATAGGTCTGAATGATGCCCAGGGACAAACGATGCCCCAGAAGGCAGAGGGGTGAAAATCCCCAATTTTGCCCTAGAAACTCCTTTTCAACCCTGTATTTGGCAAATCGCAGAAGAGAGGCATCTGGGGGTATTTTTCCATGCATCCATCCTTTATTCAGCCTTATGCAGTGTCCTTTCTCCTGACGTGGCCCTTCCCAAGTGTTCAGATGGTAGAGAAACAACAAAAACCACAGTCAAGAATACGCCTATCCCCACTTGCAAAAGCACTCCTTCCTGACCTCCTGGGCTGGCTGGCTGTGCAGTATCCCTGAAGCAGGCAATTGGACTGTAGGGTTTTTTTCCTGCAAAGCTGCATCAAAGCTGCAAGAGGTTCTCAGAGGCCAATGCAAAGCTGCTGTTTTTCCCCATGGTCCATAAAGAGAAGACATGAGTAACTTTTATTCCAAGATCAGAAGGGACCCCATGACCATATTCTTTTATCTTCTGCAATGTTCCCTAGACAGGGCATTAAAGTATATATTATTATAAAACCTCATCGCGCTCTACAACTATCTGAAGGGAGGTTGTAGTGAGGTGGGGGTTGGTCTCTTCTCCCAAGTAACCAGCGATAGGACGAGAGGACATGGCCTCAAGTTGCGCCAAGGGAGGTTTAGGCTGGATGTTAGGAAAAAATTCTTTACTGAAAGAGTGGTCAGGCCTGGGAACAGGCTGCCCAGGGAAGTGGTGGAATCACCATCCCTGGAGGGATTTAAAAGACGTGTAGATGAGGCGCTTGGGGACATGGTTTAGTGGGCATAGGGGGTGTTGGGTTGACGGTTGGACTCGATGACCTTAGAGGTCTTTTCCAACCTTAATGATTCTATAATAAAAATGAATATTATAAAAGATAGCTAATCTACAGTTTTGAAGTCCAAGAATCTCTATTTAAGAACTATTTAGCTGTTTGGATGTGGTCCTGGGCAACTGGCCCTGCTTGAGCATGGGCTTGTACAAGATGACCTCCAGTGGTCCCTTCCAACCTCAACCATTGCTGTGATTCTGTGAACTCCATGCTGGTCTCTACCTCCTCCGATAAACTGTCCTTGTATTTAGTTCCCCGCTGTTTCATTCTTTATTACTCAGATAGTCTGATGTCATGGCTACAGTAGAGAATTCTGAGCTTTTGGTTGGTTTGGAATTTGATAAAGTGTTGTATTTTGTTTATGTTTGAGTAGTGGCTTTATGCAACTTAACGTTACCAAAGATGGAAGGTGGTTAAGCCCCCAATTTGATTTGCCATTTTTGCATTTTGCATTATCTTTGTATTATGCACTCTTGCAATGTCAGTAGGACATTGCACATGCGTGAAGTTAAGCAGGTCGGTATGTGCTTTTCTGGGTTAGGACCAGAAAGTTTGGAATTCATACAAAGATCCCTTATTTATATTTTGGTAGACCTAAAGGGTGGGAAAATAGGATGGAAAGGATTATAATTTTCTGCTGATTCAAAAAATGTTATTTGGCAAGAGTGCTATTGCTTTCAACCACAAAATCAGAAGAAAGGTAACTCCACAGAAGGACAGATATGTTAATTCGGGTTATGTGTGTAGAGCAAATTATGCCAGCATAAGCAAACCTCACTTAATTCTTAGCAATTACCTTAGCAATTATGACAGAATTACCATGATGTAGCTCTTGGAAGAATCTTAATCAAACTGATCGGGGCTGACATGTTGTCATACAAGAAAAAAGATGTCTGTGAGAGAGAGAGGTAGAGAGGGGTATCATTTTATTCTTCACCTTTGAAGGTGAACATTTTTAATGACATTTCTTGTAAACAATGTGAGATTTGAAGGAAGTAGCAGTGGCCTGGTCTCAGGAAAAAGAAAGCAAGTCTTGAGTTCCTTCATCCATTCAACTAGAGCTTGAATTGTTTCTTTTATAAGGGATCTTGGAACCACGTTGTCCCATCTCCACATCCTGTGGATGGCTTGCTGTGGGCTCTCAGATTTAGATGGGATCTCTTCCTGCAGCTCTCTAAAAGTAAGTATAGATGTGTCCTGCCAAACGACGATCTCAAAACTATCTTCAGTTGATACTCTTCTCTTTACTTGTAGTCTTTGTTCTCTTCTTTGTTTTTCTGAAGGACTTTGGTTGGATGCCTTGAATTGCATGTGTTAGTTTAAAAGACGCTACAGTATTTTTTTTTTTAAATGAGGTGTAACGTTCAGGTCTGATCCTGAAAATGCCTAATGCAGCATAGCATTCGTTGCCATATTAGCCCTAGTTATTTAGCCACACTTGACAAATGTTCACTTCCATGCTAATTTCATGCTGCGCCATGTAATATTTCAAACATTAGAAAACATTTTGTAAAGTATGAGTCTTACTTATGCAAGCCTATGGTTTACATATTTATTCTGTTTACTTCTGCTGAGGAACTCTATATAGCCTATAACAATATCTCTGACCTGAGCCAGCTGACCTGGTTGGATCACCTTGAGGTTTTGGACCTGGAAGGGAACAATATTGAGGACATCAACCAGATGCAGTACCTGGGACTTTGTGGCAAGCTGAGCCGCCTGACAGTGGAGGGCAACCTTATTTGTCTGAAGCCAAATGCAGAATCTGCAGAGGTGAGGACTTGGTTTGCATATATTGTGCTAATTTTTGGCAGTCCTTTTTTAATTTGAGTTGGAAATGAGAAACGTTTCTGAATCTTCCTATTGTATCATTCTGAGTGGTGACATGGGATGCGTTTCCCATCTTTCATTTCTGTTGATTTTCTCCTCTCATGGGTATTGTCTCCAAGATGAGCACAAATGAAATACAAGGAGCGCTAGTAAAGACTCAGGCCTGTTTCCTAGCAATGTGTTCCTTCTTACCTGTGAGAATGGGATTAAACTAGAAATCAGCTGTTCTGATCCGTACAGCTGTGCTGTCTTCTCCCAGCTTGCAGTGCAAACAGGCATCTTAAAGGAGGACCAAGGAGAGCATGGACCCCAGCTGTATGGATCCTTCTAGCCTGTAGAGATCTTGCAGCAGGTTAGAAAGTAGCCAATATTTTTCTTACAAGATGTGCCAATTGCAATATCTCAATTAGATATCCATCGTTGGGCTTCTGCATTTCTTTTGGAGGCTCGCCGGTCCAAAAGCAGGTGCTCCAGGACCACCATGCTCAAAAAATTGAACCCTCAGAAAAATGCTGCTTGAGATAACTAGGAAAAGCTATATTGTAGGAACTGCTTGTTGTCCTTTCCCCTGAAAGGTTAAAATGAAATGACCAAAAAGACCTTCAGCAAAAGGTGAAGATGCAAAATACAGTGATTCACCTCTTACATACTGAAATGATAAAATCATTTCTGCGGAGGTATTTTGTTGAGGGCATGAGATCCTCTGTGTCACAAAGATGAAAACACAGTAATACATGATCTACTTTGGGTTTCAGGGCACACAAGAAGAAAAGTAAGGCAGATCTAATTCTACATGAACAGTCTCAGAGCTGTATTACTCTCTTTCACTTTCCCCTGCTTCAAAAAAAAGCATTGTTGGCATATAAAAACAAGCATCTTGGCATGTACTGAAAAGGTAACTGGAGGAAAATCAGAGTTTAAAAACCTTGGTCAAATAATGTCTAACGCATATCATCAGATGACAGTTTATGACATCAGACAGCCTACGGTATGTTATCACCCAGGTCTCTTGGCAGGTCGCACGGGTATGCCGTACCCAGCACTCACTAAGGATGGCGCGGTCCCCGCACGGGGCTGGTAAGGCAGGGGTTAGAAAGCGGAGCAGGAGCTGGCGCTGGGACTCCGCTGTGCCATCATCCGTAGCTTCGCTGTGCGTTTCAAAGGGATCATGCCCATGCCGCTAATTTCCATAAAAGGTTGGGTTTGATATTTGTTCTGGATTTAGACTTGAAAACTGAGGTGCTATCACTAAAACTCAATCATGTAGTAGATATGTGCATATTTTAAGTCTTTGCACTTTTTAGATACAAGAGTTATTAGCATTTTTCAGATATAATTGTTGGCTTGATCATATCCCTCAGTAAAAGGAGCCACAGAAGGTAGTGGCTATCATAATTTTAACTATCATAATTTTTCTCTCTGGAATCCAAAGGAAAACATTATACACTTGCCTTTCTGTTTTGAACTGGTAGAAATATACTTCAGAGACCACACTTGTAACTATTTATAACCAAAATGATTTCTCCATCAACATTTCTCCCTTACAGAAGATGCAATAAAAAAAAACCATAAAGGAAAAAACATATTCCTACAGTAAGGAAGTACTGCCTGCTTCTGATGGAGAAAGCGTGCCTACTTACTCTTTTACTCCCCCAGAGACCAATACAACTTCTGACACTTCCTTATCATAGCTTCCCACCATGAAACTGGTGTGGTATATCTTAACAGCATAGAAAGTCTGTTGCTACTCCCTTGTCGTTCCTGTTCAACGAAAGTGGTGTTTTTGGAGAACGTAGTTTTCACTTGGCATCTTCAGTCCTCAAATGTACTTGTAACGGAGAAATGTCAGATTGCTCTTGGTTTGTTTAGCGGAGGAAATCAGTCCTTGGGGTGCTGCTGCGTGTCGTCACGTAACGGGAGTTCGAAGAGGAGTGGTGGTGTGCCCTGCTGCTCTTCTCCACGCTGAATGGCTCTCTCTACTCCGTGCAAGTAGTTGCATTCAAATGCCAGCCAGAATTTGGTGAGGGAGTCTGCAGGACGGTATGTTTTGCACTGAGCTGTAACAGAGGCAGACTGTAAGTTCACTGTAGTCTCCCACCCAGTCTCCGTGTTGGGAAGCTGCTCAGCCCTGGGGTGGTTACAAAGCCGGCCCTGCCTTCGACTGCCGAGAGCTTCTCCATGGGCTTTGGCGCTTTATTGGTTTCAACTGATGCTGTTTGCATTTCTTCAGGGTATAGAAAAGTCACCTGAAATATAGAAAAGAATAGATGTGGGCTTACTTCGGTGTGCCCTAGATGGCCAGCTCTAAATCCTCCAGCTCCTTCTTGTAGTCTGGCCCTTGCTACAGCTCTGTAAAAGCTCTCCTATTTATTTACTTTTAATCTACAGAATGGTCCAGCTAAATTTACTGTTCTTTCTTTGGACAGCCTGTTTGCTCTCTGTAATTTGATTTTCTGATGAGCTCATCTTCCTCTGTTATCTAAACCAAGAGCAACAACCTGATGATAAATTCTGCAGCCTCCGTTGCAGTAATGTAACATGGGCGTAACGTGATGCTTCTCTCCAACAGGACATGGCTGGAAATTGGCCGTAGCCCAGGCGCTGTTCAGAGTACATGTGGTACGGGGTAGCATGGTGATTTGTTGACTCATTTTCTAAATTAAGATTAAAGGCTTAGTTAGAGAAATTTAGTGTCTGCCTCTTAACAACAACAAATACACACTTTATTTGGTGAGTTCCCTCTGCCAGCCTCGGTGCTGCATCCTGCGGAGGGAGGGAGCATACAGCCAGCCAAGTCCCACAAAGATTTCTGTTTGTGACAACTCCGTGTTGAATGAGGACTTGGCTTTGTGGGGTTTTCTGATACTGCATGCAATGTCTTGAAAGGCGTAACATTTATCTGGATGAAGCAATCGATTTGTACGTAGCTGTCCATTCATATTCTGCCACTAGCAGTGCACTCTTGCTTTATACTTTCTTTAAGTAGAAGAGATCGCCATCACCGTTTGCTGCCTTTTGTAATCTGAGACTATTTTAACCAAAAATATTCCCATTGCAAAGCAGCACGACCCAGTCAGCCCTGAGGTATTGCTAAGCTTTCCCAAACACAAAGGTGCCACGTGAAGGTGTCTTTCTACCGCTGGAATCCGCCAAAACACCCAATTCGCAGGGTGCTCTGAGCCCAGTTCTAACTGCTCTGGATTGGCCTTGCTGCTCAGAGGTCCCCAGGCATCGGCGTGTGCTCGTGAATCACGATACAGTACGTCAGCTCCAGCCACATGTGCAGAAGGGGCTGCACCCGTGCTCGCCCCACGGCTGTCACACTTGAGTCCACGTGCGTTGGGAGCAATCGTGTCGTTTTTCCAGCACGCAGAAAAGAAGCCCAAGTGCAGACGATTTTAGCCTTCTGTGCACCCGCTGTTGGCGTGCGACCTCTTGCAGAAGAAAATGTACTTTGAAGTAAGCCGTCGCTTCTAACAGTGTCTAAAATCATACACTGAACCCCTGAAGACTGCCCCCGAAAATCAGTGCAGTTCATTTGCTGTAGCTGGTTTATGGGTGTGCCTAAAAACATAATCCATGGAAATGCTCTTTCTTTTTCCATCAGCAGGTGTAGTAACACTCGTGACATGTTTTCAAGTCTTACTATCACCTGAGTATTGATGCAGCAACCAGAGAATAGCAAAAGCCGGGAGAGAGCTTGGCTGAGGGCTGAGTGTGCCCGGGCTTTCCATGGGCATCAGTGGCTTTCTACACTTTTTTACATTATACATAACGTAACAAAGACAAATGCCAAAATCATCGGTGGGTAAATAGCAAAGGAGCCTTTGGGCGGAGGGCATGTGTTTGCATTGCTCAGGACATGTTCACGATCAATTTGAATAGAAATGATGTGAGGAGAAAGCACAGTGAAATGGAACTCCTGACTGTATTTATTTCTGTTGAATGAGGTGAATAGGTTTGCCTCGCAGAAGGAGTTTCAAGTTATATGGCAGTCATACAAATTGAACATGGCTGTGCTGCTGGTGGAAGCCCACAGTCTGTTAAATAAACTGTTAAAGTGACCACTTTCTCAATTTCTCCAGGAACCAGGTTATAATTACAGAGCTGAAGTAAAAAAACTCATTCCCCACTTGGAGTATTTGGACGAAATACCAGCAAGCCAAACTGCTCTCCTTCCTTCCAAGAAGATGCATGAGGATTGGCTAATCATCAAGAAGTCCGTCAAGGAAGGTGGTTTAGCTGGAGGCATTTCATGGTTAGGTATGTCAGGTTTCCTATCGGGGTTCATTTTTCAGGTTATGATGTGTGAAAAAGAAAGATGAAGAGCAAGCTGGCCTCTTCAAAGCCAATGTTTAATTACAGCAAAGGGGCAAAGGATGTTGTCGTCTTCACTTGGGAAGTAAGTAAGCTGGAATTCAGCACAGTGCAGATTTAAATGAAAGCTGTCCTAAGCTGGGCATCAAGATCAGAAAAATGCAGATGACTTCTAGAGCATCAGGCGAATCCAGCAGTAGCTGGGAGTCTGTACTTAGCGTTCATTCTGCATGATGGGAAGAAGCAAAGCTTGGAAAGCAATGTTTCAACAACAGCTGTTCACAGCCCTTTCTGTGGTAGCAGTCAATCCCATGTAGTGTGGGTGCAGCAGGATTTCCTACTCCAATTTCATAATAGGAAAGGCAATTTGGTCATCACCCCTCAATGGTAGCAGCATCCTAGCAACTGAGATTGCGTGGTCTCGTAATAGATCTGTTCCATTTTCTTTGCCTCTCTGATTAAGTCCATTACGTTCATTAGTAGAGAGTAAGTGGTTTGAAAATAAATCTGTTGTCCCTTACCTGTAGCCTTGGTTATAGTTCAGATGTCCATGCTTTTACGTATCATGCTACATGCACTTTACCACGTACCACTAAATATTACAAAGTATTTCCTATAACTGCTCCTGTTGCTTCCCATTAGTGTGGGCAATGCAGTTGGCTTCCCAGCCCCCCCAGTTGTGGTTTGCCCGCCAACTGTACTCCATTAAAGATTGAGTTTGTTTTGGAATAAGTACATACGTTTGTCATTTATTTAATCCCTGTGGGTCCAAATCATTAGTTGTAATAGTAGTTATGGTAGGGAAAAAATCCATTAAAATCTGATCCCGCAGTGATCCTGCTTTGGCAACATCAGCTATGGTTCAGAAAACTAGTTAACAAAGTGGGCGGACAGAAACAGTAGGGACGGAGCACAAATTTGTGAATTCGTATTGTTTCCTGGTATAACCAGACTTATATTCTTGCCTTCAGCTCTAAACTGATGAGCTCATATGGTCAGGTTCAGACATCCCCATATTTTTTTCTTTCCTATAGCAATGTTGACTCGGGTGCTTTTCACACACTGTGTATTTCATGGGTTTGTATTAACAACTATGGCCAAGATATTTTAAAGGTCCCTAACACTCAACTCTTAAAGAAATGGCCATATTATTGCAGAGCTGATTGCTCCACTGTGGAGCTGGTAGATGCTCAACACTTTACAAGGCACGCTATTCATCCAGGCACCGAAATGAAATTCGCTCTCCTGTGTGTAGTTGGCTGCACATGCTGCTCGTACAGCTGTGCTGTGTTCCCCGGACAGCCGGCGGTGGGGCAGGTAAGAGGACAAGGCTCTGTCTGCCTTGGCTAGCTTTTGTATAATCCACCCTGCCCTGTAGCATGACGAAAACTCAGTTTTCACCTTCCTTTCTGTGGTAGCGAAGTATCTGTCATTGAGGCAGTACTGGAAAAATCTCTCTGCCGTTCCCAGATTTCCATAACTCCTTGTACGTGGTTTGCCCTGATTGACTAATAGCTCTGGTAAGGTGGCCATCACCATCTGTGGTGTGCCTGGGCATTTAAGCAATATATTTTAAGACTGGGGGCTTGGGCTGTGCCTGGGGCAAGCCTACGGTGGTTCCCCCGCAAGCAGGTGGGCAGAAAATGAGAGGCAGCTTCTTCTTACCCTGTGGGTGCAGGCAGGGGGAGTAGCAGAGCCCTGGACACATCCAGGCTCACCCCTGGGGCCATCGGAGACGGGTGGCAAACACAGCGCGGTTCCTGACCCCATCCTCAGCCAGCAGCCCGTCCCTGGTGCTCAGGAGCAGGAGGAGGGTGGGAAGGGACTTTGCTTTAGTTGGGGGTCCCCAGGTTCTGCCATCTGGAGAGGACAGCTACGGCGGACTGCGTGCAGCACCAGGAAGCCCACTGTCTCCAGGCTTGACCTGTTCCAGCATGTTTCTTGTAGCTGCAATGACAGATTTTTCTGTCCCCTACAGCTCCAAGTGTGCAGCATCCGTCACTGTATTGGCAGCGTACGGTGATGTGGCCGGAAGCCTTGCATAGCTGCGCTTACACTTACCTCTCTCTTAGATCCGTATCTTGGGGCAGTAGAAAGGCAACCACCTGAATGCGGCTCAAGACCCCCAACAACTTCCAGACCTGGAACTGCGCAGTGGTCCGCTAACGCAGGGAGATCTGGCAGTGCCCGCCTGTTGTACGGTGGCTGTCCTCTTCCAGATCCTACCGCTTCTGATGAGCTCTTCCCAGAGGATGGCTCCAGTGATTTGACACATGGTAATGTATGGGTTTTAATCCTGTTCTTTCCCACACCTCCACCTCCTTCTGAATGTTATTAGTGCTGATGAAAGCCTGGGTGCTTTGAATACCACCCACCCATGCCACAGCTACATCAGGTTCAGCGTATGTTTTCAGCCATGGGACTCAGCTGCTCTAGCGTGGGCTTTCCTTTATTTCTCCCTGCAGCAGAAGGTGCAAGTGATCCGGGCTTCCCCCTCCTCAGCCCCTCGCCCCCGTGCGTTCTGTGCTGCAGTCCCTCGTGACAGCCCCACACTGCAATGCTGCTCCCCTGCCGAAGTTGCCTTCCACACCGTGTCAAAAGCTGTCCTGCTCAGTCCTTTGAATTACGCGTCAGCCTAGCTGGGGCTCACCGCAGTCACGTCTGGGCACATCTTGCTCAGTCACAGGAAGGTGGTCCAAGGCCTCTGGAAAGGCGTGCTGATGCGCCCGCGCTCCCCGTTGGAGCGTGTGCTCAGGCTGCGCGTGCTGCAGTCTCGTCCTGAGCAATGAGCGCTTTCAGGATTCCAGGGGTGGGTCCCTCAGCAAGAGGAGTCAGTGCCTCGACTTCACATGCCTGCTCTGCAGCGGCACCGCTGCCCTGCGTGCCCTGGCCGCCTGGAAGTACGGCCACCTTGGCAGCTCCTGGGGACAGCTGGATGGAAAGGGAGTTCACTTCTGGTACAGTAGTTGGCCCTTCCCAAGTCATCCTTCCCTGGCTCCTGGAAAGACTTTGACGATGCAACTCCACCGGCCCGTAGGGTGCAGACTAGAGAGGAGGATGGGGTTTGTTTTCCCAGCGTTGTGGGATGCTCCTCTCAGATGCCAGTCCCACCTCAGTTCCTTGCTGTAGGTAGGACTCGGGATGATGAACTAGATGAAGCAATCCAGTGTCAACAGCTGAGTGCACGTTCGGAAAAGTACGTGGAAACTGAGTACAGCTTGCCAGGGAATGAGACCATAATTTCACGTGCACTTTTAGGTAGGTGGCACTACTGATAGAGACAGTTTCACCCGATGTTCACTGCTTCTTCCTGTCCCTTTGCTGCCTTGTCTCTTGCTTTGGCAAGAGCATCTGCATAGCCACATCTATGGGAACCTGATTCTGATCAAGATCCAGCTGAAAAATAACCCAGGAAAACAAACAAAAAATAAAAACCAAAAAGCATATTTAGTTTTAATCTGGATCTGTTCCCTGATCTGACTCACCATGTGGCCACGCAGATGTTTGCACCAGCACAGTGGAGAAGGCAGGGCAGGAGCAGGAGGAGACAGATTCTGGTAGAAACAGAGAAACTGCCTCTTAGCAGCAGTGTCAGGCCATGCCAGCTGACGCTGCGAACCTGTGCCATGAAATATTACATCCTCCTGTCTATGGGAAACAATATTGACTGATTTCAAAGACAGCACCACTTGTTAAACGCTGGAGTAAA
Organism: Pelecanoides urinatrix; assembly: GCA_013400755.1. Classification (NCBI taxonomy): domain Eukaryota; kingdom Metazoa; phylum Chordata; class Aves; order Procellariiformes; family Procellariidae; genus Pelecanoides; species Pelecanoides urinatrix. Next base: position 173,806 of record VZTQ01003207.1, read on the forward strand.
ATGTTTTCTTTTTTCCTTTTTTCCGTAGGACTCAGTCAAGTTATATGTGGGAACCCCACCAAGGCCCTTCGTGCAAGGAGGCAAAAGCTAGGTGTATGTTTTTCTCGTATACTTCATATTCCTGCCTGATGACCCCCATAAATCCTGGCATAAATGGAACTCCCACTGTGGCTTGTGGCAGCTCACTGTCTTCTGTAGCCCAAAAGCCCCCCAACATGCGATTGGCCTTGGGGAGGATGGAGGGTCTCTTGCCCTGATGTTACAAAGGTGCCCATGTGCTACCAGCAATTAACCATCACTGTAAAGGAACACGTGGAAATCACATACAGGCTGCTGGCGGCGCGTTTCCGATCGTCCTGGCTGAGCGAAGCGCAAGGCGGTTTGCAAAATTTGATGGTATTTCTATGACAGCTATTAAGCAAAAGATTTCTTTCAGCAGTGTTTCTTTGATGTTGGCGTAAATAGTCAGATCGCTAATGCTGCAAGGTTGTTCCTGTTGACTAAACAATCACAAAGCCAAAGTTTGTTCCCCTTGGCGGTGGGTGGTACCCCAAGCCCTGCGGGTCAGCCTGCTCATTTCGGCAGTAACTTAGTGAGAGGACACCCATGTGTGTAAGGGGGTGCAGTCTGACTCCTCATGGTTAGCTTTTGTGGGCCCTGGGGTTCAACACGGCACGGATGTATGTGAGTACGTTTAAACAGGCTGTGCTAAATCAGGGAAACGGCATGCGCAGGACACCTGCATCGCTGCGCTGTCGGCAGCCTCACTTAATGCTGACAACAGATGTTAAAGAACCGCTGGAAAAAATGTGTCCCTCCCTTGTCTCTCTGCTGCCACTGCCCGAGCACTGGAAGCTTTTCTGAAACAAATTTGAACATTTGAGTGAATTACTGTGTGTTATAAACGAGGATGTGGAAGGGGACTGTGGTCATATGCTGAATGATGCGGTCTCTGTGGTACCAGTCTCAATATGCTGATTGCTATAGATGCTACAGGCTTATACACCAGCGAGATACAAATCAACATTTTTGTTATGCCACCCTGGGTTCCTCAAGCAACTGAGGCACAGGCCTTCTTAAAACTGAAGAGGAAGAAAATGGTGAGGGGTGATCTGAAAACTCAGGAGCAACAGCAGACTTCGAAGCCTTCTAAAATTCACAATCTAGAAACGGAGCTGGGGAGCGCTCCTGAGGTTATCAAGGTAACTTCTGTCATTTTTGCAGCCACCTGCAGTGAGCCCTTTGAAACGCTGCGGTAGGAGGATGGAAAACCTTTACAGCTCTGGAGGAGGAGGAGGTCTGCACCAGGACGATGTGTTCTCTGAACTGAGATTACGGAGAGAGCAGCACAAGCGGTGAGACCGCGGGAGAAATCTTGTCCTGCGGTAAAGCCAGCATTCGTTTTCTGCTGTAATAGTAAAATAAACTCTTTGGCCACCTGGTGGTGGTTTCAGGGGGTGGTCTTGGCCTCCTGCCTTCTGTCCCTGGGGTGGCAATCCTTCCATCCGTCCTCCCCCCTGGAGCATCTGCAGGGGGGCGAGGGAGAAGAAGCCTGGGGGAAGCCCTGACCCCTCTCCAGAGCTGAAGACCAGCATGGGCAGGGTGGGCTCGCTTGCTCAGCGACAGTGGGGAAATGACTTTTCATAACCGGTAGGACATTCTTGGCCCTGACAGCGTCTACCTTCAGACAGTGAAAGAAGGGAAAGTGGATGAGGTTTTCTGCAAGCACCACATTGGCCTAACCAAATGAAAGGCTGAAAGGAAAATAACACCATGCTGAGATTCCCCCATCTCACAGACAGATAACGGTTGTTTTGGAAGTAAAAATGGCTTTATTTCTCTGAGCTTACTTATTTTAAATCTGCCCCATTTCACTTGATTAACTTTAGGATGCTTTCAGATAATCAGACACAGGCAGCTTAGATGGCTGATCCACTTAGAATGATTTTCTGTATCTCCAGGAAAGTGGGAAATCACAGTGGGTGACTAAATCCACTGTCTGGGTGTTTGCCGGTGTGGCCATGCCAAGCTGCACGTGGCTGGCTGCATATTCACAGCTCAAGTGCTAACTACAGGTGTGATACTTGATGTTGTCCAGGTGCCTGCAAACAGATCAGCAAGAAAAAGCCGCCCAGGCACTGAAGGTAACTCTTAGTGATGAGGAGGAGGATGAAGCCTGCAGCCTGACTGACCGCTGTGAAGATGAGTTGAGGGAGACCTGTGATGAGGACCTCATTGAAAGGATTTCTCTTGATTCTTCTTGCCACTCCTGTCTCTCCCAGTCTTGCTCAGGTACTGGACCTAAACCTCTGGGGAAGGGTTAGCATCGGGTAGTGACAAGCGCTCCTAACCGTTTGTCGATGGGTGTATTAGTAACTGCAGTATTTTTGAGATCTGGCTTCCGTGCTCTAGAGCAGCAATTTGGAAATATCACTGCAGAGCCAGACCCCAAGTAATCCATTCCAGTTTTTAAGCAGGGCATGGTGGCCAGCTGTGTTGACCATCAGTTGATATATTTCAGCATTGATCTGTAGAATTAAAAGGAACAAAGCAAAGCAGCTTAGCATCAATTCTAGAGGAAGGATGTGCCTCTGTCTTTTACCGTGTGTCCTTAATTTATGGCTGTGCCAGGTGAGTCTAAAATACTGTTGTTCCTACTGAGCTGTATTTTACCCCAGTTGGCACTGATGAAAATAATGGCTGAGCTAATGATTAAGGTTTAACTGGGCAACTGGGAATTCTGGAAAGATAGGCAACCAAAGGGATGCATTCAGTAAAGAGTTTAAAAACGAAATGTGCTCTTCTACTCAGGAATAAAGCCAAAGACCTCTCTGGAATTGCATTTACATGAATAAAAGCAGAATTCCCACTCTTCACTACTTGTTGAATATCGTATTTAAGAATATTAGAAACATTAACAGTGGTTATTCCAAATACATACCAAGTAGGTGAGCTTACAAAAGTACAACTTTAATCTCTTTCTATTGTTAATAATCACTTTTTTTTTTTTTTTCCTCAGTAAATTTTAGCATGTGACTTTTCATTTTACATTTCTTTCAAGGGCAAAAATGGATCTATTAAAATTTGGAAAAATATAATAGATTTTGGAAAAAACAGAAGTATCATTAAACTATTGGAAGCCTCTGTGTATTAACAGTAATATAAACAATATCTCCTTAAAAAGAACAGAAGCTCTTTGGAAAAATCTGAAGGAATGGCCTATTGTCCAGTGACCACAGAAGTCTTAGATTGTGATCTCATGGTCTCTTTAGATTTAATCTGATCTTTTTTAGATTTAATGATTTCTTTAGATTGAGTATGATTTATTACGATCTCATCATCTTTTTAGATTGAGTAGACAATGCCCCAATCGTCTCAAGGTGTACCAGTGTCATGCCCTACAGAACTATAAAAGTGAATGGTTGGGCGTAGATCTGCCCATCTTGTAACCAAATCTGCTAGGATTTGGTTACAAGATTGATGGAGTGGTTTGAAATCTGGCGTTACCTAAGAGGGGGATGGATGATGCAGATCCCAAATCAGCTGGCCATGATAACAAAGATTCAAATAATCACAAACACAGTAGCCTTTGGCCACTGTCACTAATAGACATACGTGTTTTGCAGAGCAAATACCTGATAAAACTTCAGCAGCTGATGGACTTTATTCAGCAAGGCAGTTAAAAATACACTTGACCTCTGTGACTTGAGACTGTGTCAAGATTTGGAGAGGTATTTAGATGCCTCAACACTTAACTTCAGAAGTGTGTCCTACCCAATGTGATTTTCGCACAGAAGAACTTGTTGCTGGAAAGGTCCTTCTGACCAGGAAAGGACAAGTCATCTGAGCAAAACCACTCTTACATAAATGTGTTTGCAGCATCAGATCCATATAATCTGCACTCTTTGGAAGTCATTGAGTGTTATTTCGGGCTCTTGATTCAGACATACCAGTCTTTCAGAGTGTCTTTACTTAAAAATGAATAAAAAACTCTATGAAATCTAGACATTTTTAAAGCATATAGTATGATGGAAACTGTTCAGTGAAAATTTTGTATCAGCTTTATGTGGTTACCTAAGCAGTAAAATACATCCCCATCAATTAGGAGCTATAAAGCTGAACTTTCTGGGCCTGGGTTTTGGTGGCACATTCTTTAGATTGTGTTCCTGCCCTGGACCTTGCACATCAGGCGCTTAGGTACGCTTGGTTCTTTTAATAGACAAGAGCAATCGGATCCCTGCTATATATAGAATAGTTTTAAGCATATACACATGCACGTTATATTCATAAGTCAGCAACAAGATTTTTCTTTTCTGTATGTTGCACCTGAGGATTACATGGGCTAAAATATGAACAGCCATATGGTAGCCCTGCATGTAGTGCAATATTTTCCCTAGCAGTCAGGCACTTTCTGTAGTTTTAAGGCTAATCTCAAGATCTTATTCCTACACCTCTGCCTCTGATTAAAAAAAGTGGATCCACTCATCTGTGATTATTCCTGTGCCTTGAATTCAGATTGCTGGATGGGATCCTCAGGTATTTAAAACAAGTCAGCGCAAACACTGGCCAGGAATGCTGGAGGTATGCTCCGGCCTGAGAAGAGGAGGGTGGGTGAGCTGGTCTGTCCCTCTTGAGCCGTGCACGGCTCGTGAGCAGTTCCAGTGCTCGGCACGTCACCAGCAGGACTGGCGGGGAGGCTGCCGAGTAACCCAAACCCCCGACGATCAGAGGAAGCAACTCAAGAAGGCCAGCATCGCTGTGTGCCCCGGGACACGTCTGCCCGCCCAGCTCCACCACACAGCCTTCTCCGAAACCTTTTGCTCACTGGGTCGGTCATTTGAGAGTAAGACGAACTGGTAAATCACTGCGCCTCCCCTGCTGTTTCAGGTTCTTCACGGGCTCAGGAAGGTGCAGTGTTCTCCAGCCCGAACCGTTGTCTAATTCCATCCCCTCCAAAAAGCCCTTCACCTGCATCTGTAATGGGTGTTGCAGCAAGACCCTGGAAAACGAGGAACCACGGGGTAAGACGCCTAAAAATACCCAGCCAAGAGGAGGACAGGCAGTGGACACAGCGATGCCAGTCAAGGGCTCATCAAGAAACTTCAGCCCAGCTTCTGGGCAAGGAACTTGCTCTCCTGAGCCAGCACAGCGTGCTGCCTGCCTCCGGATCCCCGGGGCAGCGCCGGCCCGCGGGGACCACCGGCCGGCAAAGGCCTATTTCAGGACCGGCAGCTGTTGGATCAACAAGCACCAGGTATGCGTGCTGCCGGCAGCGCCTCCGGGGAAAACAGAAGGGGTTCACAGCAGGAAAGAGCAGACTAGACTTCTGTGTTGTCTCTGGAGTCTCCTGCCTGTTCTAAGAACTCCTTTTATTTGTGCTGACATTTACCTTTGATGTCTAATGCTAAATGAAACATTTTCTCATGTTCCTTATGGCTTGAGCATTGAAAATTTTGTATTTTCTTTAATAATAGCCCAGAATTTTCCTGTGTCCTTACTGCTCCATTCCCATGTTCCCCATGCAGGGCCGATGCCCATGTCTGTTGCAGAGCTGTTGTAGTGGCACTTGTACAAGACTCTCCTCGGGTAAACCCCAGGACAAGTTCCTGACATCTCACTTTGGTTTTTTTCCCTTGAAACTTCCATTAATTCATGTTAGAAAGAGCTTTGGAAAATAAAGTAGGCATTAGATAAGTATCACATGCACCAAAACATGGTTATTCCTGAACCCGCTTACTGTAAGATTAGCATCGTGTTGCTTCTTTGAAGAAATAAAACTGAGGAGTTGTGACAGGACACCTTGATTTTGAAGTTAACGTAGTCATTATAGAGCAGGATAAGCAGAGTGGATGCCTTGTGCGGGAAGCTGATGTGCCTTGTGCTGCTCCCAGGCCTGGCAGCGTTTGGTTCAGTTTTCAGAGCAAGACAGCAGAGCCGGCGGGGAGAATGCAGATAGTCAGACCCAGAGTGCAATTTCACCGCGGTGTTTCTCTCTTTTCCTCAGGCCCATCACGGATGAGAGCCCTCTTGGAGAGATCAAGCCCCTCCAGCCAGCTGTCTGCTCATCCACAAAAGCCTCGGAGAGGTTTGGACTGATGAACACCGCGTGGCCCCTGACTGCCAGGGCCATGCTGCGGTCGTTGCCAGACAGACCCACTGCCTCCACAACATCTCAGAACAAAAGCCCCCGCTCCTAGAAGATACCCAGGCGGCAGCGTGTCATGGAGCCATCGACACACCGCAGTCTTAAAGGATCTGCAAGCTAAACGCCGGGCTGCACAAGTAGAGCAGTTCAAACAAATGACATGATTTGCCTCAATTAAGGCTACAGCTGGTCCAGAAATGCTTTCTTTAAAGAGCACCCGCTGATCAACAGAAGAGCTAATCAACCTCTATTACAGAAAAACGTAGTTATTTTTGCAGCCTTCATGCACTAAAACAGAACAAGTCCTAACGTATTTCCTCTCATCCACACCATGCTCTGTGAGTCAGGCAGGGACCAAGCCGAGCTCGGAGCCTGCGGTTCGTGGGGTGGGCTGGCGGAGGGGAGGGACACAGGGCATTCCCTCTCAGGCGCGGCCGCCTGACCTAGCAGCAGTCCTGTGGTGTATCTTTTGCAGTCCTGGATGTTTAACATGCAAGGGACAAAGCCAAGGGCTTGAGAGGAAGCGTTGGCCGGAGCGGGTTGTGAGGGGTGCGTTGCCCGAGGAAGAGCCCGGGAAGGCTGGGGGGTTTCAGAGCTGACGCCCCCAGAGGAGCTCACCCCCTTCACAGGCATCCGAGGTTCTTGTTGCCTGCATTGCTATGGGAGCGAATGCTGACCAAGTGGTTCATCCCAATATTAACGTGTTCGTGTGCTCCGTAGCTATCTGGAAGGATTTCTCTCGCTTCCTACGAACAGGCATTGCCTGCTGGAATTGCAGAGCTGACCCCTGTAAGCAGGTGTCAGGGCATCCCCTGCCCCTGCCTTTAGAGCCAGGCATCCCACCTCTAGTTTTTTTAGATCAAATAGGCTTTCCAATTCCATGTGACTGAATAATTTTAAGTAATGCTGCAGCAACGAAGGCAGGGAAGTAAGGGGATAATCTCTTGTTTATTCAACAGGGCATTTGCTTTATATTCGGGTGAGATTCAAACATCTGTTTTAGTGACTGCAGACTGTGAGATGCTGATCCAAATGACTGCGCCTTATGACTTTATTGATGTTACAGTCTAAAACCAAGCGTCATCACATTTTTTTCCAGTTTAAGTTATTATGTTTGATATATATTTTTAAATCAGTTGATAAAACAGTAATTACATGATGAGTTAATGAATTGGTTTATGTCTTCTTCCTACTTGTCAACTTAACGTAGAGGAGCAGAGTAATAGAGAAAGCCCCAAAACTTTGGCTTTTCATGGTGGTACTTGCACCACTTTCTCCTACAAAATAGTCTGGAACTTGAAGCTAGTTTGCCCAGTTTTGATGAGTCCTAGAGGAAATCATCCATCAAAAATCATTTAAAAATATGTGATTCTGTGCAATACTATGGATGCAGGCAGGATTTCCCGTCAGATGTCACCCAACAACAGTGCCTGTGTCCTTAAACGGGTTCCTAAAATTGACTTTTTGCCAGTGTCACTGACCATGACCACTGCCAAAAAAAAATCTGACCTTGTAAAAGAAAGAAGAAATTGGAAGCATAGTTTTCAGAAACGCTCTGCGCCTTCCCCCCCTACTTGGCGTCTGCAGCCCTCGCTGTTGACAATCGGGCCCTTCTCTATACCCAGGGTCATATCAGTGGGTGACGGGTAGGACTGTCTTCTCCAAATATTCCGAGCCTCCTTCTCAATTTGCATCTTGGGTTTCAAAGGGGCGGGGGGGGGAAAAAAAGCATAAGTGAGTTTTTGTGTGTGGAAACTGGGGCAGCTAATGGGTCTGCATGTGTGCGTCTGCAGATGCAGAGCTCGGGGTGTGGATGTGGAAAGTGCTCTCAGAAGCACCTGTGAGCTCCTCTCGCGGCAAACACAACTCGGCTCTGTACCTGCCTGAGGCAAGGGCCTTCTCTGGGGGCGGAGGGGGCTGGGGGGAACGAAAGAAGCTCTGCCCTCCTGCGTGGGAAGAAAGAGTCACTGAGGGCTTCATCAAAACCATCTGACTCAGGGTTTCCTGTTTTAATTTCCCTCCAGTGATAACTCTCAGGGGTGCAGGCAGTGTGTGACCTTCAGAACAGCCACCCACCCCTTACTAGCCAGCCCTGCCCCCCCGATGGCCTGACCGCGGCAGTCGCGTGCTGGGCAGCGGCGTGGCCTGTCTGTACGCAGAGGAGAAGGTGTCTGCTCTACCATGGATCACCGCATCGGCCGGTGACCCAGCACCTTCTCAGGTGCTGCCAGTCAGGATGGGTGTGTAGGACGGGCTTGAAGCCACGTGCTCTTGTGTCCTGGCCGTGCCACCGTGAGGATTCAGTGCCCAGAGCCGACCGGGAGGCCTGAGGAGCGCAGCCCTTGGCGTGAGCGCTGTCCTGCAGCAGGCAGCGGTGATGCCGGGAGCTGGGGGGCCTGGGGCACTTGCAGAGCAGCATCTTAGAATCATAGAATCACAGAATCACTAGGGTTGGANATCTTGATGCCACTCTCCTTATTTGAACCTCTGGGTTACGTGCGGGAAAGCAAAAGCTCTGCTCCCAGACGGACCTTGCGGGCAGGACGCCCGATGCTCATCTGGGAGGTTTGCTCGGTCTCGAGCTGCGCGGCTGACCGCACGCCCGGAGCACGGGGCAGGAGGCCAGAGGAGGATGCTCCCAAGCTCAGCGAAGCGACAACACAGCTTCTGGGCGTTGCTTTCCCGAGGTGGATCCCCAGCTGTGTCACCCTGCACGACAGAGACTGGTTTTGTCCACGGAGAAAGGAAGGCGAAGTGACTTGGCAGCAGAGCAGCGGCACCAGTAGGAATCTGACTTCCCTCCATCATGCACGCATCTTGTTAATATGGTTTTGGCAGACGGAGTGGAGGAAGACCAATTAGTTCTCAGCACATGAAAGCTTAGCAGGTAGCAGAGCCAAGCCTTGGCGGACAGTTCTGTCAGAGGCATGAGGTTTTTGCGTGCCACCTTCGTTGCGTCCTTTCTGGGCGCTCTCACCCGCTGAGTGGTATGGGCAAGGGTATGTGCTCTGAAGCTAAATGCGTAACGAGACCCAGTGACAGGCTGTCGTGCATGGAGCAGCAGGGAGGCTTGTTAAGAAAGCTGGTTTGCGATCCCAGCCCGACCTAACGGGGAAGAAGGGCTGGTAGTCTCCTCTCTGCCGGTAGCGGGTGCACCTCGAGGTTTCCCAGAGCTGCCACGCTCCTCTCTGTCGCAGTTTCCAGGAGAAGCAAAATAAACAGGGCTGTCGCAGATGGGATCTTCACAGCTATAACAGATCCACAGGGGAAATTATTGCTCTGGTTTTAGCCTCTGCGCATCTACTTTCTGCCTTTTTCATCTAGAAAATGTAAAAGCCAGCCAGGGCTTTAATAGGCTGGTTAGGAAATGTCAGACATGATGGGCTACCCATGAATTCGGTTCTCTTGGCCCAAAAGGGAAATATATGGGGAGTTTCATCATGAGTTTTTTTGTCACTGTTTCCCCTGTTAAAATCCTGGGTTGGTCCCTTGAATATGGACAAAGTCATTTAATAAATGAACTTATTCCCATCCCTGCCTTTGCAGACTCTATTAATATTTGTCTCGATAGGATCCTTGCTTCCAGTTGGATGCAACCAGTTTTGGATGTACGTTATCAGGGTCCATCCCCTCATTCTTATAATGGGCCAGGAGCTGCGGATGCCTTTAAATATCTCGCTGCCTTAATGGGATTTGCTGCTGGCTGCCAAATTGATATCTTGTGTGCAAGCAGGAGAGAGGGGCGGGACTGCTCCCCCCCCACCTATTAATAAATCGGTGCCGCGGGGAAGAGTTTTCTGCCAGGAGCTAAGTCCCATCAGCACATGCTGCTCCGGGAGGGGGTGCTGAGCTGCCCTGCAGGGAGCAGGGCCTGGAGCAAAGGGACTTGGCCCAAAGCGATGGTGCAGTCCATCGAGGAGGCCTTTCAGCATCACTTAGCTGGTGTCCCGCAAGCAGCTCTGCTGGAACGGCTGGTGCTGCCCTGCATTCTGAAAGGCTCTGCTCAGCCAGAGCTTTAAAAAATGATCAGAGAAAGAACTGGGGAGCTGCATGCCAGCCAGGCAGTCACTTCAGCGTCTGAAAATCCTTCCTCCCGAAGGCAGCGTCTCCAGGATGGCATTGTTGCCGAGTGCTTGTTACCGAGGCTGTTACTTGTGTTGAAGGCTTGGGGTTGCTTTGCACTTGGAACAAATTCATCTTCGTTGCTAGATGAAGAGGAGACACCTTCTTTGGCTGCCAAGGAGGAGAAAGTCCAGGAGACATTCAGGAGGGAAAGTCTCATACACACCTCCCCTTCAAATACACACAGGTACAGGTCAGCTCAGGATCATTTCCTACGTGGTTCCTTGGCTTGCCACCGCGTTCAGAGCCCGATGTGCTCGGTCTCGTTGCCATGGGCAGTGTCTGCGCCTGTGGTGGGACACAGACGCTTCTGGGGTGTGATTAGTCAGATGGTTCGTGCTCCAGCAGTGCCAGTCTCCCCATCGATAAAACGGGGCTTAAGGTGGCTTAGATGTCTGCTCGGTACCATCCAATGCCAGGTGGGATGAATCCTGCCCTGCGATAGCTCTCTCGGTATGCCGGAGACTCCTGGCCAGGTTTTGGTTGTTGGCAGCATCTTCCTCCTCTGAAGTTCCCCTGGGGGATGCTGGAAATGTGAAGGCAAACGTCTTTCCTCCCCTGGCTGAGGCAGAGGACCAGCCTTGGAGAGCAGCGATGGCTGGGGACAGCGCACCTCGTGTCAGCCTGCGCGGCTCCCTGAGCCACCTGCGAAGCTTTTGGACTTTCCAGGGAGAGGGGGGCTGCGGGAGAGCCAGGGGGGCTTGTCCCGGCCTGAATTCCAGGTGCCGGCGCAGACTGTGAGCCGGGGCTGCAGGCAGATAGCTGGCCCACGGCAGATGCCTCTGGGAGGACAGGTCTGCTGCCCGGTCCCCGAAAGAGGGGGATGTCTGTTCTCTCTGCCCCCAGAGAAGGAAAGGCTGGCTGGACTTTTAGAAACCACTTGGGAGGTGACCCAGGTAGGGGAGATCCTGCCTGGGAGGTCTCTGGCTGTCACTAGAAGAAAGACAACCCTGCGGCGACAGCCTTATCAAGCCTTAGGGGCAGCAGAGTCATTTTTCAGCTCTGCACTGGTTTCCTGCGGCCCAGGGACAAATCGTGTGGTCTGAGAGGAGGTGCAGCGTGGCAACAAGAGCCTTGTTCTGACCCGTCCCTCAAACAAGGCATCCGCCACGGGCAAGTCCTCTCCCCGTTGCCATCAAAAACCTCGTTGCGCCTGCGCATCCCCAGCTGCAGCTCAGCGTGATCGTGCTAAAATTAAGGGGGTAATTGAGATAATTTTTTAAGCATGCCAGGGGATGACGGCCTTGCAACAGGATCCTCCTGCACGGCACAGCGTAAACCAGAAAAATAAAGTGTCAGATTCCTGGATGGAGTTGCAGTATCATTCAGGGGGATGGAACAGCTCTGCTGTGAGGAAAGGCTGAGAGAGTTGGGGTTGTTCAGCCTGGAGAAGAGAAGGCTCCGGGGAGACCTTACTGTGGCCTGTCAGTACTTGCAGGGGGCTTATGAGAAAGATGGGGACAGACTTTTTAGCAGGGCCTGTTGCGACAGGACAAGGGGAATGGTTTTAAACTAAAAGAGGGTAGGTTCAGACTAGATATAAGGAAGAAATTTTTTACGATGAGGGTGGTGAAACCCTGGCACAGGTTGCCCAGAGAGGTGGTGGATGCCCCATCCCTGGGAACATTCCAGGTCAGGTTGGACGGGGCTCTGAGCAACCTGATCTGGTTGAAGATGTCCCTGCCCACGGCAGGGGGTTGGACTAGATGATCTTTAAAGGTCCCTTCCAACCTAAACCATTCTGTGATTCTATGATTTATAAATGTAAAACCTGCACCTGAGGAAGAGAGTGACTGCACAGGCAACCAGGCAAGCCACCGCTTTCGCTGAATTTGAAGAGCAAGAGGAATATCTTGAAATGGACGCTAGAGGGAAGAAGAGAGTCTCACAAGTGTAACTTTTAAAAGTAAAAAAACTCAGAAACCGAACCCGAGCAACTCCAGAGTGTTTGGGAAGCATTCAGCACACAGCGGGCTCAACATTTTCTTTTTTACCTTCTCCAGCATTCGGTGTGCTGGCCTTGTGTGATGCCCCTGAATGCGCTATGCTGGTAGTGGCTTGCCGTATCACATGCAACTTATTTGGAAATATTTCCTTAGGAAACCTGCAATGCCCACAAAATGTAATGGAGAACATCCCCGACGCCTGCCTCGGCACTGGAAAGCCGTGGTGCTCTAGGACATCAGTGGTGCTCCAGGACATCTGACGATGCTACGTGCAATCCCAGCACATCTTAAAGAGGTGATCTTCGTCACAGGCCACAGTTACGAGCTGCAAACAGGCTCTAGACTGTGCACAGCTTGAGTTCCAGCTTCTCCTCCCTTGTTGACCAGGGACTTCTCATCTCTGGAGCCCAGCAGAGCAGGCAGAGCTTCCCAGGGGCTGTGCAAATCCCTGCTGCCAGGTCTACCAGTCTGAAACAAGTCCTCTCCCAGCCCAGCTGTGTTAAAGCTCTCTGCCACTTCTCTCCCCTTTATCCCCACCCTCGTCCATTCCATCCTTCTTCCCCTGCCCCGCTCCTGGTTCTCGCTGCCTGCGAGCACTTGCTGGCTCCCTGCTACCTCCCGGGCAGGACCTCGCTGGAAGAGCGGTGCAAGCTGGGCAGGGGTTGCAGTTTTTTGCTGCTCTTCCATGGCTTTCCCGCCGCAGGGATCCTGATGGCAGGACGGCGCTGGGAGACGCTGGTGGGTTGCCGGGGGCTTCACAGCAGAGGCCATGAGGACTGGTCCTGAGGGCTCAACGTCTGCTACCACCCAGCCCATGTCACTTCTGTCCCAGCCCTTTCCCTGCCTGGAGCTTGGCAAAATCAATGCCCAAATTCTTACTGCTGCTCTGTGGGCAGGATCAGACCCTTCTTCCCCAACAGCGAGCACTAACCCAGTCCATTCTCCATCCCTGGGCCATCTTGCTGCTGCAGGCTCCTGTCACCACACCCCCGGGGACATCTAGAGCCGTGACAGGGGCCTGCAGGCGAGTACCACGGTACCTGCTCTCTCCCCACCAGCCAAAACACACCGGCCCCGGCCATGCCGCCTGCGGGGACGGTGCTGAGCGTGTGCTGTCTCCTGGGCATTGCCCCGGGCTGATCGAGCCCACGGGGCTGTGCCGGGGCACGCGCTAACCGAGGGTACAAGCATCTGCCACGTAAAGGAGCTGCATCGTTGGCAGGTTCGGGGAGAGAGAAAGCAAAGGTGAAACTGCCGTGGGAGGAAGAGAGGGAAACCTTTGGGAGATCTGCCCCGGGAGGAAGGCGCTCTGCAAGAAGAGGAAGAAGCAGGCTGCGGTGGGCAGCACGGGGGGAGGTGGACACGCCGGCAGCAGTGTCCGGGTTTCGGCTGGGATGGAGTTGATTTTCTTCCTGTTAGCTGGTACAGTGCTGTGTTTGGGATGTAGCATGAGAATGATGTTGATAACACACTGATGGTTTAGTTGTTGCTAAGTGGTGCTTACACTAGTCAAGGACTTTTTATCTTCCCGTGCCCTGCCGGGTGCACCGGGGGCTGGGAGGGAGCCGGAACAGCTGGCCCAGGTGGCCAACGGGCTATTCCATACCATATGACGTCATGCTCAGCGCATAGAGCTGGGGGAAGCAGAAGGAGGGGGGGATGTTCGGAGGGATGGCGTTTGTCTTCCCAAGTCCCCGTCACGCGTGAGGGAGCCCTGCTGTCCTGGGGATGGCTGAACCCCTGCCTGCCGGTGGGAAGCGGTGAATGAATTCCTTGTTGTGCTTTGCCTGTGTGCGCGGCTTTGGCTTTACCTGTTAAACTGTCTTTATCTCAACCATGAGTTTTCTCACTTTTACCCTTCTGATTCTCTCCCCGATCCCACCGGGGGGGTGAGCGAGCGGCCGGGTGGGGCTGAGTTGCCGGCCGGGGTTAAACCACGACAAGCAGTCGGGTTGGGAGCACCACGCCGTCTTGCCGCAGGAGGAGAAGCACCTGCTGCTGGATCAGACATGGAACTAATGACAAGGCAGGAGGGATGGATCCCCCTCCAAAGCAACACCCCCTCACGAGCAGAGAGGTTAGAGCAGAGCGTGGTGTTTCCAGACCCCCCGAATGACTCTGCTAATGTTGCATGGTCTTGCCAAGACGAGCATCTTCCAGGGTCGGGGTATGGACCTGTCAGCCCTTACGAGAAAAATGCTGCACCACAGGAACAACAGCCAGGATCAGGACGGGGTCGTCTTCTCATCTGCCCTGCTGCAGCCCTTCCCTGCCCTGGGGCACTGCAGACGGAGAAGACGAGGACGAAGCGGCTCTGCAAATCTCAGCCTCGCTGCTTCCCTCTCCTCTGAGCTGTCGGAGCAGTGGGGAGCACCTCCAGGTTCCCTTGTGTTGTCGGGTCACCCCCACACCATCAGCCGTCACGCAGCGTTTCAGCCCCGCAGCCAAAGTCCTTTTCCCTGCCCGTGGAGGTGCGTTGCCCAGAGGAGCCCTCGAGCAGCAGCCCGGGTGCGTGGGGCGGGGGTCAGCCCTTCCGGCAGGGCCAGTCATATGCAAAGCATCGGGCCAGATTCCCAGCTGCTGCAAACTGATGTTGCCTCCCTGATTTTCACCCAGGCCAACTTATCTGTGCTAGCTGCAGAGCTGGTCCTTCCTTCGCACCTGTCTCGGCAGGGATCCCGGCATGCTGGTGGGGTTTGACTGGCTTATTTAACGGGCGCTGGGGCTGTTGCCTGCCACATGCGATTTGTTCTGGTTCTGGATCACGGAGCTTGAACCATCTTTCCTATTTCCAGTCCTTCTGCCGTGGCTTCTTTTGCAGCATCATCACTGTTCAGCAGCTGCCCGTGCTGCACGTCCAGGAGGGGAACCAGAGCAGACGGGCATCTCCCAGGCTCCCATGGGACCAGCAGGTGCTCAGCACCCGTCAGCATCCATGTCCTGCCCGCCTCCGGGAGGCATCGCTCACAGCTCTTGCCTTCGGTCCGGGAGCGGAGTGCTTTGGTCCTGGCACATCGCCCCAGCGGGTCCAGGGTTCCCCATCTCCTGCTCAGGCAGATGTTGGCACTTTTCACTGGAGCCACTGGCTTTTTGCAACGGGATCAGGCTGGCTTGGGATGAGAGCCCAGGGACACGCCGGTGTCGATCTAGGTGAGCAGGCAGGTGCCGATTCACCTGCTCTGAGGATATTCATGATGCTGTCGGGGAGGAGGCAGCAGCAGCCAGAAATTAAGTACAGCTCAAAAGCAGGAGAGAGGTGAATATGAGAGCGTAAGAATATCTCTGCAGAGCAAATCCTAACCCCCTAACCCCCACCCCCTAACCCCTGCCCCTCGTCCTGCGTCATCTCCCACCGCAGCCAGTAGCAGATGCCCAGGAAAAGCCATCGGAGCGCAGGAGCAGGACAAGTGATGCCTCCTGCTTCTCTGCCCCATCTCTGCGGCCACGTGCCTGTTGCACAGGACAAGCAAACGCCAAAATGGGCCAAAATGCTCCCCCAGCCTCCAGCAAGCTGTAGCTCAGTGGCTGTGAATTTAATCAGTGAATTTAAATCTTTGCGATTTATACACGGCGGGTATGGTTAGATTTTTCTCCATTGAGTCTCTCAGGCTTTTTTAGGAGGGAGCATCCCCTTGCTGCTCCTTGTCCCAACGCCGCAGCCTGAAGGTGGGATGCAGCTGGTGCAACTGCCCAAAGACTTGTTGTCATGTATATTTTTTTTTTAATAATAAAGCTCAGAATAATAACAGCCACAGGGGGATACAAAGTTTATTTTCCAAGCGGCATGGAAATTAAGAGAGGCTGTCATTGCTCCTCATTCACAGACTGTTAATCACCTCTGAATTTTATAGAATCATAGAATCATTAAGGTTGGAAAA
>VZTQ01003207.1:190319-225513 GCA_013400755.1 Pelecanoides urinatrix
GGGGCCCAAAACTGAACCCAGGATTCGAGGGGCGGCCTCACCAGTGCCCAGCGCAGGGGCACGATCCCCTCCCTGCTCCTGCTGGCCACACCAGTGCTGATACAGGCCAGGATGCCGTTGGCCTTCTTGGCCACCTGGGCACGCTGCCGGCTCGTGTTCAGCCGCTGTCAACCAGCCCCCCCAGGTCCTTCTCCTCTGGGCACTTTCCAGCCGCTCTGCCCCAGGCCTGGAGCTCCCCGTGCTGCTGCGAGTCACCTCTCCCCTTCTCCGAGGCTTCCCCGGAGCTGTCCCTGAGGCTTTCCCGAGCCTTTCCCCCTCAGCCCTGCGTTGCTGTGCCGGGGCTCATCGGCACCTCCTGAAGCCGAGGGCCGGGCTTTGCTCCGGCTCTGCAGCCTCCTGCCGTGTCTTGCGTGAGCAGCGATGCTTCGTGCTGCCGGTCCTGCCTCCCCGTGCAGCACCGCACGCGGGCTGCCGGCATCCCGAGGGGAGAAATTTGGATGCTCTCCCTCCGAACTGTGGCGGGCAGGCTCTCAGTGCTCCAGCGTTACCACCTGCCGCCCACGGCCCCGCTGCCTCGCGCGGGCACAGAAGCTGACGGCTCCTGCCAAATCGCAGAGCGAGCAGCGGAGTCGGGCGTGGGAGAAGGGACCGGGGGGAGCACCCCGGGCTCCAGCCCTCTGGAACCTCCCAGCCAGCGCCATCCTCTCCCGGCACACCCAGGGCCCGGAGCGGGCACCCTGTGCCACGGTGAGCACCTGGTGCTGCGGGTGCAAATGCCGGCACCCGATTCCTGCTGGGGCTGCGGAGGGGAAGAGCTGTCCCGGCCGTGTCCCCCGATGGCCTTGCCACCCGGCAGGGACCTGCCGCGGTGCTGAGTGCTGTTCTTCCCTGCAGCTCAGCCCTGCAGCAGCCCGCCTTTTCCTTATTTGTTTTTCTCTCCTTGAGAGTTATTCTTTCCCTCCCATATGCTGTAATAATTACAAGTGATAACTTAACAGCTGCTCTGCTATTCCGGGCTCGGCAGAGCCACGCGCCTCCGCCTTCCCTCCCTCCCACGGCTCCGGGTCAGCGTCTTGGCTCCGGCAATCAGGGATTCCTGCAATTTCTGCCACTCGGGAGGATCTGGACCCTTTTCCCCTCCGTCGCCATCTGTCTCCCGCCTGCCCGCCCAGCATCGCCAAGGGGGATGGGACTGCAACATCCATCTGTTACCATGGAGAAAGGTGAGCCAGCGAAGGAACGCGCCCCGCATCCCGGGTGAAGGCCAGCGGAGAGGGGGTGAAAGGGATTTTCTTGTATATTTGTTTTATTATCATGTGTCCGGTGTCACTCTTAGGGTCTGCTGCAGGTGACAACCACCACCCTTGCTCACAACGGACGGTACCTCCTAAGCCCTCTCGCTGGACGAGGTGGTGGCCGTAGACCTGCTGTGGCAGGTACCACCATCACAGCTGGTGGGCCCAGCCCACACGCCTCAGCTGAACGCAGCGCTGGCCCTCCTCCCGCGCCACAGCGGCGGTGCAAAAGCCGTTACGTTAAAAAAGCGATTACAAGCTTTGGTAGCAGCCCAACACTGCAGGCTGCAACCAGCTGAGCTAAAACTGGTGCGGAGATGGAGAGCAGAGCGGAGCCGAGAGGGCCACGCGCGGCTCTTCCGTGGTCAGCAATGGTAGTTGCAAAACTGGACTCATGTAATTAAAGGCTGCATCTTGTGTCGGCCTGGGCTGACCCCGCAGGGGCCTTTGCTAAAGAGAGAAGGGAAGAGCGAGGAGGCTGCCCGCGGCCCGGAGCTCCTCTTCGCCGTCCTGTGTTGCGTGCTGCTCCGGCTGGGGTGGCACAGGCTCACAGCCCACGGTCCCCTCACGCCGCATCCCGCCCTGGCAGGCTCCCGAGGAGGTGATAGCCCCCCGCGCAGCATCCCGGGGGTCCAGGGTAGCACCCAGCCCTCCTGCTTCGGGTGTGAAAGGGTTTTTTCCTCCCTTTACGAGAGATTTTTGCCTACAGTTTATCCGATTGCTGAAAGCCCAGCATGAAAATACAGCAGGACGCAGTGTTTCTGCCCGCTCCCCCGCAAGGGAAGCCCTGCGTCTCCGAGCATCCCAGTCTCTCCCCAGTCACTGAGGCTGCCGAGGCCAGAAGTGCGTCTCCAGCACAGATGAAGCTTCCCAGAAATGTGTCAAGACAGCCCGACCCGCGGCGATGGTAGCGAGACGTGCGAGTCTCTGCCTCGCGCCGGCTCATCCAGCCCACGAAAGGCTGCGCTCCCCTTCCCCGGCAGCGCAAACCCGATGCCTGCCTGCTCCCGTGCGGTCCCGAACCAGCTTCCCATCTTCCAAGGGCGGCATTCCCAGCACTGCTGCTTGCAGCTGGCTCGGGATGGCAACCTGAGGCAAGTGTCTACGGTGCGGCCAGCACCTGAATTCATTTTTTGGCAAGCTGGGGTGCAGGCAGGCTGCCCGTTCTTCCTCCCTCGTGTGCGCCTGGCTTTACTGATATAGCAAAATGCTGGGGATTAAAGACAGGATTTTACTTAAGGATGGGATTTGCCAGAGCCACCGGCCGGCAGCGGTCCTGGCTCTTCTCACCCTGCACAAACACCTCGTCCCCGCACGGAGACATGTACCACAGCCGGTGACATCTTCCCCCGCCACCAGCCAGCCTGTCCTTGCAGGCATCCCGCGGGATGCCCGGGGTGGGTCTCTCTAAGGGCGGATGCTCTTTCTTGTGGTCCTCCCAAAGTTGTAAGTGGGAATAAAAAGTGGGAGTGTGCAAGGAGGAGGGTCTTCCCAGGAATTTCACTTCCCAGGCTGGGAATGGCGCTGCTGGCACCACTTCAACGCGGCGGTGGGCAAGGCCAGGGTCCGTGGCCAGGACTTTTGTGCACACCGAGGCTTTTTGCACGGCAGGTTGACCACGAAAGCCGCATCCCTCTGCTTTTGGGTCAGCAGCCACGATGCTCTGCCTTGAATTCCTCTCCACCCAGAGGGCATTTGGAAGAGGTGACATGGTGCTTATCTGAGCTGGCTTTGATGCTTGGCAGCTCTGGGACCACCAAGCACAGGCTTCAGTGCCGGCACTGGTGGCACTGGGACACGCTGGAGGACCGCTCGCCGGGGGAAGAAACACGTGCCTCGCTTACACCTCCCACGCGGGAGTAGGCAGCCCCGGGAAGAGGCGGCTTGAAAAGCCTGTGCCATCTCGTACGGGCGAGCTGGCAGCTCCATCTGGCTCCGCTTTGGTGGAGCTCTCTGAGGAGCTGCCGAGGGCGGCCGGCGGGGTCTGTGGGTGGTGTGCCAGGAGCGGGCGAGGAGGAGGAGGAGAGGAGGAAGAGCGGGTGGGATACACGTGCCCCACACTGCCAGGTTTCTTTTGGAGGGTGCTAACCCTCCTTTAAAGCGACCGCTCTGTCCCGTGATGGGGGGTTTAGGGGCTCACTTGCGGTGTGCTGCTGGTGCTCAGCTGGAGGGGAAGGTGCTGCGGGGGCTGCAGCTGGCCCGTACGCAGTGACCCGCGGCCGTGCTGGGCTTTGTGCCCGGGAGCCTCAGCCCACAAGTGCTCCGAGCAGCCACGCGCACTTGCCATACGGTAAAGTCTCTTTGTGGCTCTGCTCATTCTCATTTTCACGGGTCTCGCACTTTGCTTTTACTCTCTTAAAAGGCAGTGAAATCTTTTTCCTGCAGCTAGCGATGTAATAGCAGAGTCCTCTTGAAACAGGGCAGCTGGAGTGTTTGTTAGGATAAAAACACGTGGGGTTAGCACCGTATCCCTCGCCTCTCCGAGCCCAGGCTAATTCACAGCAAAATTAGAGTCCTTATCTCCATCCAAGTTCTGCAGCAGGGTAACTGCAGCCATTTGGTTACTGGTTTCTTCGTTTCAATCTCTTTGATCATGTGCCACAATTAATCTGATCTCTACGAGGCGGGATGAGTAGGAGTCAGAAGCGAAATTGTAATCGTCTGTGCCTTTGGCATGCAGGAATGGAATAATTCTGCAGTGTCATCTCCAAGCTGGTAGCTCTAGGGAAAGCTTCCATCACCGTCACAGCTAACACCACCCTGCCGGGCCAAGGGACACTGAGATCAATGGGAATACTCCGGCCGGGCACCACCGCTGTTCCTTGCTCGCCCGTTTCCGCAGGGCGGGTGCTGCAAACCGCCACGGTCAGTGCCTGCAAACTGGCTGCTGTCGTGAGCGCTGGACACGGAGACAAGTCCATGAGAAGCTCCCTACAACCTCGTCGGTGCTCGCTCTTACCCGCCACGTCGCGATACCAGGCAGCTATTTCCCAGTGGTTTTTTGTTGTCTGAGTCAAAGGAAACATGAGTTTTTAGTGGGCTGGGAGGAAGGGGGGGTGGAAGGGGCATGCGGAGGTGACACCGTGCTGCCCAGCCCTGCCCTGGCTCTCCTGGCACTTTTTCCTTGCCAGACCCCACCACTGCAGCACCGGCACTGGTTTTTGCTATCCTGACAGCTGGGATAGAGGCGTTTCCCCCCGTCTTGCCCAGACCAGCTTTGGCCCCACTGCAGAGCATTGCTTTTTGTTCTGCCTGCACAAACCCGGGTCTCCATCACAGCCTGAAATGTCTCCTCAGCCTTCCCTTTCCCAGACAAAACGATCCCAGTTCCTTCGCCAGCCCCTCCCTGATCACTTTTCTCCCCATCCGATTGCTCAGCTCTCTTTGAGGGTTTCTCACCTCTCTTGGAAAGCGTTACCAGCACGGCACAGATAACCATGCAAGGGAGCTGTTTTACGCCGTCCAACACAGCATGATTAACCCATACCATGGATTATGATCAAAAGCACCTTTTCTATAGAAGCTCTTCCTCTCCATCCTACATTTGTCCAACTGATTATCCCATCTCCCCTCACCCTCATTTCTGTTGAATTTTGTTCTGGGGGCCGGATCCAGATTCTTTCTCAAGACCATTTTGAATCACCACCCCTTTCTCAGGTGTGCTGGCAATTCCTCCCACTTGCTGTTATCTCCAAACGGAATACCTGAATGGGTTAACAATTTTGGGCCCTCTCTTGTTTTGACCTGAGCAACCAGTAAATAAGCTCTGTGCACTCCTTGTATAGTGTTTTTCATCTCTACAATCATTCCCTATGAGAATGTTTTATCCATAACAATGCCTAAAGTCTTACTAACACCAAAATATGTTGCCTCCTGCTTTTTCCCTCTCTGCAAAGCCAGCGGCTCCACCGCAGGAGGTGGTTGGATGAGTTTGACACAGCTCACCCCCCGCAAATCCCAGCTGGTGATGGCAGGGGAGAGTTTACACTTGCTCCGCTCGCCGGAGCAAAAGCAAGAAGCGGGCAGAAGACGTGAGCAATGGGGCTGCTCTCCGTCCGATATTTCACTGTATGGTCTCAGTTGCGTTGGAGAGAAGCCCAGTGTGTCATGCCTGGTCGGACCGGCCTTGCTAATGGGGCGTGATGATAAGGAGATCTGCTGTGGGTTGCACCTCCCTGCAGTCTCCCATGCACTTCACTGCAACGCCAAAACCTCCCTGCCAGGCAAAACTGGTGCGTGATCTCAAAAATAAGCAAATCCCAGAGGAAGAGTGAAGACAAAGGCTATCCTCTGTCTGGCTGTCCTCTGGGTTTGTCCCCCGGTCTCTATGCGGTGCCTCTTGCCAGACGCCAGCCGTGACGACTGGTTATCAATAACCCTCCTCTCCTCCCCGCCCCCAGAGGCTGGCTCTTTTGGGGAAAATCCAGCACGTTTCACCCCGGCACCATCTCCGGGTGCTCAACCCTAGTTGTCAGCCTCCTCAGAGTTTCCCACATGGAGCAGACCCACTTTGCAAAACAGTTTTAGAAGGAAGCCCGGTGAAAAGCAGTTTAGGTTGAGAAGGGCAACGGAGCTGGGGAAGGGCCTGGAGCACAAGTCTGATGAGGAGCGGCTGAGGGAACTGGGGGTGTTTAGTCTGGAGAAGAGGAGGCTGAGGGGAGACCTCATCGCGCTCTACAACTGCCTGAAGGGAGGTTGGAGCGAGGGGGGGTCGGTCTCTTCTCCCAAGGAACAGCGATGGGACGAGAGGAAACGGCCTCAAGTTGTGCCAAGGGAGGTTTAGGCTGGATGTTAGGAAAAAATTCTTTACTGAAAGAGTGGTCGGGCCTTGGAACAGGCTGCCCAGGGCAGTGGTGGAGTCCCCATCCCTGGAGGGATTTAAAAGACGTGTAGATGAGGCGCTTGGGGACATGGTTTAGTGGGCATAGGGGGTGTTGGGTTGACGGTTGGACTCGATGACCTGAGAGGTCTTTTCCAACCTTAATGATTCTGTGATTCTATGATTCTAAGCCTAAACAAGCTCTCGTTAAAACACCTTCGGAGGAGGACTGGCAGAAAGACCCTGGCTCTCGGCTGGGACTCCTGTCTGGCACCAGAAGAAAAATAAGAGACGAGGAGGAGGTTATTCGTGCAGGTTTATGGGCAGAGGGGTGGTTCACAAGTCCCTGCAGCCCCGTGTGTGGCCCAGGCTGGGCTCCGCCTGCCCAAAGGCTTGTGCAAGGAGCTGAGGCTGGAGCTCACTGCCTTCGAGTCCACCTCTGCGGTGGGGTGGTGGGCTGGAGCAGAACCACGCTGCCTGCTCTCCGGGACGTGGATGCTGACTGCCCCACTCCTGTTTCTGGCTGGGCCGGGGTGCCCAAATACCCCAGATTGATGCTGGCTTCAGGGAAGAAGCTTTATTGCCGTACGAGTGACGATGGGCAACTAGCCGGCGCTCGGCAAGGTACAGTTTTGGGGCCCATACCTGCTGTGTGCGGGGTACGCTACAGCACTGGGCACATGCAAAACCTTAATATGCATCTACGCCTTTCTAAAGAAGCTTTGACCATGGATCCCGGTGGATCTGGGTCCCCGCGGGAATGCAGGGGGGTCCCTCCCCGCACACCCTTAGGAAGCGAACAGTTCCCTTCCCAAGCCCCACCAGAGGACAACAGGCACCAGCGAGGCGGGAAGACCTTGAGACTGGAGGGTCGAGAGCCCAAAAGGGCCATTTCTCCGCTCAAACGGTCGTGCTTCTCTTCACAGCACTGGGGCTGAAGGAAAGGCTTGGACGTGCTCTCGCTGTCCCCAGGTCCCCTCACGGAGCCTGAGGGTTCCTCGGCTGCCCAGGGAAACTCCCAGGTGTTTCTGTTCTGGTGTAATCGTGACAGGCAATACAAAATCAGCCGAGAGCTGTATTGACAGTCTCATTTGGAACATAATGGACTAATGGTCCCTTCAGTTTAATTAAGGATTTTTTCAATGAATTATAAATTAACCTTACATTTCAAACGAGAGTGTATCCGAAAAGACTTAATGAAGTTCCACTAATCTAAATTTGCACTCTTAATTACTTTGGATTCATTTTCCAAGAGCACACACAACATTTTTATTGGTATAAATACCAGTGACACATGTGGCAGGTGTTTTGAAAGTGAAATATTTTTGTCTTTCAAGGGGTGCAACACTTGATATAAACACATCTTTTAAGCATTTTGTACCGGTACCTCCTTCCCAGGCAAGAATAAGCTATGTCAATGTAAAGGATGCTGCTTTAATTTTACAGGGAGATAGATATAGATATATATATATTTGTGCAAAAAAAAAGACTGGTTAAGTTGTTCCACTTTAATTACTCCAACAGCTTTAAATCAATGCAACTTCTGGAGGCTAACGAGGCTTGAAGCAGTGGCCAGAAGGTGACGGCAGAAGTATCTGTGGTGGTTTATGATCTGTTTTTCCTCCCGTCTCCTCCCCTGTCCCTCCTCTCCAAGCTGCTCGGTGCTCTCCCACTGCTCGGGATCGATGCACCCATAGCAGAGGCAGCGGGAAGGGTTGGGGAACTTCTCCTCGTCCCCATAGCACACTCACCCAGGTTTAGCTTGGAGAGCCATGGTCGCCTCCGAAGTTCCCCCGCTGCCCAGCCGGATTCCTTTAGGAAACAGCCCCCACAGACACTTTTCTGCGCGGGGGAAGCCCCCCAGCTGCTGGGTCACCACTTCAAAAGGTGCCTGGTACTTGTGTTCATCAAAATCTGCATTGCAAAAAAGGTCTTTAAGGTACCATGTTCTGCTCTGCTGTCCTTGACGCCGTTGAGGAGAGGGGGTGGTTTTGGGTGCAGGGCAGGGCAGTCCCCAGCCCTCTGCACAGCGGGACCCGGGGGAACAACCCACTGGTAGTGTTTGAGTTGTGGTACCGCCCAGGCGATCAAACAGAAACCGCCGCTCCAGCGGGGACGTCACCGTCCCGGCACACACCGCGGGGGTGATGACCTCTGCTTTGGAGACGAGACGCCAGAGCCCGGACCTCGGTTACGCTTCTGCAATAGGAGGAAACGCGAGGGTGGCTGAGTCAGTCTGTGAACAACCCGCCTGGCATCACCCGAGAAATCCGCTGCAGAGTCAGGAGCTGAAGCTGCTTTTCTGCGCGCAGCTCAGGTGCTTGCAGCCGCTTGCAGGTGCGTAGGAGGGAGCTCATCCTGGGAAAGAGAGACCGGTGGACTTTAGATGGGAGAAGAGCCGTGGCTTGCCATTGCTCCCACATCCTGCCAGCTCAGGGCAAAGCAGCGTCCAAGCTGGCGTTCAAACCAAAGGGTTTCTCTGCAAGAAAGGGAAAGAAGCCAGGAAGAAAGGAGAACTGCCTTTTTAAAAATGTGTGCTCTAGGTAACCCCCCTGCCTCACGGTCTCGGGGCTGAAAGGCAGAGAAAAAGAGCTTGTTGACCTGACGTTAACCTTCAGCTGTCAGCCCTTCAGCTCCCTGGTCCTCACATGCCGCTGCTTAATCCGGGGGGAAAAAAAGTACAAAGCCTGCCCAGAGCCTGTGCCATCTCATTAACATTTGGCTTAAGCAAGATTTTTATCCTGCACTGTGAGTGCAGCAGCTCCGGTTTAAACAGCACCTTCCTCTGCCGTTGCCTTCTAGTGATAGAACGAGAGGAAACGGCCTCAAGTTGTGCCAAGGGAGGTTTAGGTTGCACATGATGAGAAATTTCTTTCCTGACAGAGTGGTCAGGCCTTGGCACAGGCTGCCCAGGGCAGTGGGGGAGTCCCCATCCCTGGAGGGATTTAAAAGCCGTGTAGATGAGGCGCTTGGGGACATGGTTTAGTGGGCATAGGGGGGTTGGGTTGACGGTTGGACTCGATGACCTTAGAGGTCTTTTCCAACCTTAGTGATTCGATGATTCTATGATTCCCGGGGTGTCCCGGCAGCGTAGGGTTTATCACGGCTTCTGCAGCACCGTGCTTCGGGGCTGGGGTCCCTGAGGTGATCACTGGCTAACGAAATGGAAGCCAGGCAGAGGCATTGGCATTTTTTGGCTTCATGAGAACTTGAAAAGACCTCTCTGTGAGGTTGCATGGTCCTTCTTTTGGCCAAGATGAGGTAGTTCCCAATAAGCACAAGACACAGACCAAACACAGGTTGGGCTGGTGCCTGGCACCCCTTGTTGGGATTGGCGATCCCACGAGGCCATAAAAGCCAGACCACAGCATCTGGCTTGCCATCACGTCCCTCATCGTGTGTATCCAGGGGAAGAGAAGGTCAGAGGGACGGTCAAGGAAGCATCATATGGGAGGGACAACAGGAGCACATGGGCATCTTGAGCTTCAGCCTGCCGTCTCCAGCCCCCACACCTGGGCAGGCGTCACTTCATTAAACATTAAAGCTCTGCGGTTGCCTCAACTAGCAAATATTACATGTGGTTCATCACACATGAAGTTGGCAGGGGGACCCGCTGCCCCAGGGGTTGGCATGGGGCTGGCAAAGGTTTCTTCTTCCCAGCTGGGAGCCGGCACTGGCGAGCGCATGTTCCCGTCTGACAAGCGGGTCGGAGGAGGGAGGTGGCTTTGTGCTGTCTAATGTGGGCAGCGTGCTTTGGTGGCGGAGAAACACGGCCATGGGCTGAGTAGGGTTGCGCTGGAGATGGAGCTTCAACCCCATAAGAGATGGATGATCCTTTGTGGGCTTGGTGGGATTCTTCAGCGGAAGGATTCTGTTTCTGCTGAGTATAACAGATCACCTCTTAGCATTAAGTTGGTTGAGGCTGTGGCTTGGTTCCTTTGATGTAGGCTAGCAGTTGAGGACACGCGCTACAGGGAGAGATCGCTCGCTGTCAGGCTTTCCTGGTGATGAGCTGTAGGACAGCTCTGATCCTGGGAGACCTAATGGGACAAGGCTGGGATCCATCCGGCTGCTTAGCCATGAGTAAGGAGAAACTCCTGTACCCGATCAGACCAGGGTCTGAATCGCTGAGCGTCCTAGGGAGCCCTCAGGGAGCAGGGGAGCAGTAGGAGCTCCCAAGGGCATGTTGCTTAGCTCCCCCTCGATTCCACCCCTCGTCATCTCCTCCAGGAGTGAGGTCCACCTGGGCACAGTGTGGCCTGTATGTCCCCTCACCATTCTCTGCTAACACAGGTCAAGAGCACAGCCCCACATGCTTCCTAAACAGCATGTGTCTGTATTTATTAATCTAGATGATGTTTTTTCCCCACCAACTTGTCCAGTCTCGTCTTGAACACATGTAAACGCTCACAGTCGACAGCATCCTTGGGCAAGGAATTCCCCAGGTCTGTCCCCACCACATGAGGACCTGCATGCTTTGAAATCAGCTCCAATTTTTGCACTGGGAAGAGGCAGCAAGGCCAATCCCTACAAGCTCCTTTGGGCCATGCATGGTTTCGTAGGCCTCTACCATAACCTCTTCAGTCATGTCTTTTCCAGACGGAGAAGTCCTGGCGTGCACAAGTCCTTGCTTGCAGGGAAGCTCCTCCAGACCTTTGATCCTCCTTCATCCCCTTCTCCGTGTTGCCCTATTGTATTTTGGGTTTGAGGCTGCGAAGAGGTGCCTTTTGGGGCTCAGGTCAGCACGGCGGCTTGGCGAGCATGCCTGCCCCGCGGCCCTCGCTCCCTCCAGAGGCTGCTGTTTCTTGGCCGCAGGCTGTGCCAGCTCCTGTGATCCCGTTCACTTAAGTAATTGGCACCGCATACCACGCATAACCGGCTTGTTATTAGATTTTTTTAATCCAGGACTCTTTCTCCTCTGAAGAGTAGAGGTGGCGTCGGGATGCTTTGATGAGCGTTGGGCTGTCTCCTAACCACAAAGCCGTCCTCCCAGTGTTAGATCTGCTCGGTTTTTCTGCAGAGACCCCATGGTGTGTCAGGGACAGCCTGGTGCTGCCTGAAGCTGAAGGGAACCCATTTAGTGCTGTACCAGCTCCTTCCCTTTGCTTTTATCCCGGGTAAAACGTATTTACAAGACAACATAGAAAAGCAAAGCAAGCAAGCAAACCTCACTGTGGTCAGTTCTCTCCTGGCTTCTTTCATGCCGATAAGTCAGTTATGGACTCAAACTGGAACTTCAAACTTCTTTGAAGGCATTTAGCCTATTATAAAAGCAAGAACCAGCTGCACAGTTTGGGTCCTGAGATGAACTTTGCTGCAGGTGAGGCTGTAATATGAACCTGTCTTGAGCAACAATAACTTTTTTTTTTTCATGTTTTTTTGCTACAATTTTTCCTTCCTCTTGGCCCCACCGCAAATCTGCTCTCACCACTCAGCTCTAATCTTTTCTTTGGCAGCTAAAACTATTATCTTTATTGTTTCAGGGCTTGGCTTCTTCCTGTTAGATCTCCTAATTGGATTTTTACTCTCCAATCCATTTAGTCTCTGCTGTGCGTTCAGTAAAACCCTTTAACCCTTCGGCACCCCTCCACCTCGCTAACCGGTTACCCTTGGGGGTACTCCTCTCCCCACGCCGCTCTGATTTATCTCCTCTCCCTGATTTGCATGGGTACGGCTTTCCTAAGCAACGGCTGTCACCTCCAGTCGCGCTGTCTGTAGATAACACGCTTCATCACCATCTCCTTCGCTCTTTGCAGGCTGCAAAGACTTGTTGGGTTTTAACCAAGAATAAGCAAAACAACCCACATCACCCTTTAAAAGCAGGTCTGAGGTCACTCTAGGGCCAAAATCATCCAGAAATGATGACATTTTAGCTGTGGCTAGCAAAAGGCTGCTGCTTCGTCCGGGTTTGCCTCCCACCTCGGAGGAGAGAGACCAGTCCAGCACGACCAGGTGTCAGTCCCGTCTTTCGGGCTGTGTCTTAAGAGTATTAGCAGCCCCAAGAGAGGGGATACAGCAGTGGGGCTGCGTCCAGTTCTGGCTCTGCCGTGCGCATCTGGGCTGACGGTGGGCAGGTCGCTCAACCTTTCCGCTCCTCTACATCCTCTTTGGAAGATGCAGATCATAAAACATGCTTTCTTCCACCTCCCATCAGTCTTGCCCCGTTGGCTTGCAAGCTCTGTGGGACAGGGTCTGTGCAGTGCCTCACCTCACGGGGTCAGGGTCTTCGCTGGAGGCTTCCAGCACACCAAGAATGATCCAATTGCACTGGAGGTGCTTCCTGCACAGCTGCGATGATCTCTGTCCTCCATACCAGCAATGATCTCTGTCCTCTCCACGAGTAGGTCAGTGCAAACCTGGGGAAATTGTGCTTTGATTTATCCAGCCGGCAGGTACGCTCGAAGCTGTCCTGTGAGTACGGGTGAGATGGTGATGGGGTCTGGCACGGAGGGGACTCGGGCACCCCATATCCAAAGAAGGGGCTGTTGGGGTTCATAGCCTGAGCCCTGCGGCTCTTCTCACAGGAGGAGATGACGGCATCACGCCACCGGTCTGGTTTTTCCGTCAGGCCGTGCGGTGATGCAGCACAGCGATTTTCGAGCAACCGGGATCTTCGCTTGTAACGAATCATTTTTACAACTTGGAGCACAGTGAAGCGAGCTCTGCTCCTGGTCAGTCAAGGCCAGTGGTGGCAGAGGTGGTGGAATAAGACCTTCTCTTAGCAAGATGCTGAGATGTAAGTACAAAGGGAGGAAAAAGGGGGAGGAGGGGTACCAACATCCCCACCGCCTGGCTGCTCTTGACAGGCCTTGATGGACCTGGTCCCTCCCCTGTTTCATGTGGTTTTTTCCAGCCTTTTTACAGTCTCGGTGCCTTTGTGTTTGTAATGCTGGACCGCGTTGCCATGGTTAAAGCCGTTATTCACAGCAGGGTTTGCATCTTACCTGTGAGACAGACAGATATGGAGATGGAGATGTGCATGAATATGCATGTTTACCCTCATTCCATTTCCCAATGGGCACATGGAAAAACAAATCTGATGGGGAATGAAAACCCGTCAGGGGCAGCGGGGAGAGAGGGAGAGCGCTGCCTTGGAGGAGTTTGTCCGAGGAAGACATAGGCTAAGCCCAAAAGTATGGGAGAGAAGAGATAATGGCCTGAGAGCAGGTGATGTGGGGAGGGCAGAGATGGGCATAGGTTTGTTGGAGGTATTAATGGACCGAGAAAATACACAACTTCAAGCCGAGTCTCTTCTAAGGGTGCAGTGTCCATGGGGAAAAGCGGGGGTCACGGTTCCCTCCCTGTACACTGGCAGCCCCAACACAACCTTCCTCCTCACCCCTGGCATTTTCCTGGGCTCTGGTTGCTCCAAGTGCTAAAGGGGTTTGCAGGTTTTCTTTTTTCTTTTTTTAAGATGTGCTTATCAAATATATATATATATTCTCAATTTTACTTTATTCTTATTCTTCTTTGATAGTATTATTTATTCAAGGTAAGGGGGAGACGGGGAATTGGGTTTTGGCACATTCCTGTAGGGTATTCTTGTCCAGAGGAAAGTGCTAGCAAAAACTTTGGCTTTTAGAGTCTTAGGGGCTTTAGCTTTGGTGTATCAGACCGAGATAATTTTATTGTTGTTACTTAGAGACTGATTCAGAATAATGGATCTGCTAGGAAAGATGGACCAAGTTCCTGAGTTTTGTGGCTAATGTTATTACGCAAGTTTGAATTGATGGGACAGTTCTGAATTGCTTCACTCAAACATGCATTGAGTGAAGAATCGAATCAATAACTGCTGGGCCCTTTTCCAGCCCCTCCAGAATCAGCTGATTTACTTCTCTCCTTCCACCAGCCCACCAGCTCTGGGGGTGGCTGGCTGGTGGGATCTGCTCCTTTGGGCAGCTCCCAACGGAGTAACGGCTTGAAGGGAAATCGCACTGTGCTGCTGCGTCCAGGGACAGTCTTATCCCACCGTACGGCTGCACCAGCGCCTGCGATGTTGCGTGGCTGCGGAAGGGACATCGCGCCGAGAACAGGCACCGCAGAGCTTGCTTGGGGAGGCAAGAAGGGGTGAAACTAAGCTACTGGACCCCGGAAAAGACTACCCGCTTGCTGCCCTGCCTGGTTAACTGGTTGAGTCCACTCTGCCCCACCACTGAGTTAGTTTAGCACATTTCATTGCTATCTTTTAGCCTTGTCGCATGATGACACTCGTAGCGACATGGTGGAGGGGGTTTCTGCTGGGACCCTCTTCCATTATAACCCTTTCAAAGGGTTATATGTCCCATCTGTCTGGACGGATGTCCGTTGTCCAGCGACACAACAGCTTTGCTGACAGCTCGGCTGCAGGAGAGCTGTGCAAAAGGGGATTTTGTGCTCCCTCCCCGTGCTGGCAGCAGCAGCAGCATCTTCAGCTCTGGAAGGAGCTCTGGAAGGTCCTGGAGGAGGGAGCTGAGCTCACTCACCCAGTCCACCAGTGCTGCCCATGCCTGGACGGCATGTGTGGGGCTGGTCGGTGGTGGCTCTTAGCTAAGCAGTGAGGCCCAGGTCCTCTGGAGTATTTTTGTATCTCACATGCTTTGATTTTGCCCGGAGGCAGGACTCATCTGCCATCTAACATGAGGCACTTGACTGTGTCTGGTTATACCTGGCTCCTGCCTATGTGGAGGAGGGAGATGGCACCTCCAGGGGCTGAGTCAGCCGCCGAAGAGAGAAATCACGCTCAAGTGTGCTTTTTCTATTGACTGAAAATCTATCCAGGAGACTGGGACCCAAGATTAGCTGCCTACGTTAAAACCTGAGATAAGAGCAGTGAGTTGGGGGGCTGGAAGTTTACTCCTGGGATGGGTGAGGACAGATGAGTAGAGGACAAAGGGGAACACTTCTAAATCATGTGCACGGATTGCAGAAATGGCTCTTTCTCCACCAGAGAAGTGCTGGTACGACCCCAGCTCGGTGTTTCTGACAGCCTCATCCCCAAGCCCCACCGCTGGCCAGGGCTGGCCGTTTGCCTTTTGCAAGGGGTGCAACACTGCAGCTCCCTGCCATGTGTTGCCACACCACGGCGATGCCCAGCCAGCCAGGTCTTCCTGCTTTGCAATTTTGTTCAGCCCTCGTAACCTGCTATGAAAAGCCCTGACAGCGCTGGTGGAGATGTCCTTCCATATCCGCCTGGCTCCATGCCGATATGCACCTGCTCGCTTGCCACGTTGACAATTCCCTTTGGGAAGACTCCCAGAAACGTCATTGTTTTCACCCTCCTGCGCTGTGCGCGCCAGTGGGGCTGCAGCCCTGCCTGACAGCTGCCACCCTCCCCGAGCTTTGTAATTGGGATGATGGAGCTAATTAGGGGGTGAAATCCATCCCATTGCTTTCTGCGACTGTCATTCCCCTTCTCCTCCATTGAGCCAATGGAGAAATGTGGTATCTGAACCGTGGTCCTACCAGCACTGCTGGAGGCTGATGCCAGGGATGAGCAGAGCAACCTCAGAGCCACACGGACACCTCCTTGTGTGTTTGTCTAATTAGGACATACCTAATTAGGTGCGTTTGTCTACTCCATAAAGTCACCACAAATTAACATTTGACCTTAGGTACGTCCTGAAAGTGAATGAGTTGAAGTCCTTTACAACCTCGCGTGGGCCATCTTCTGCAGAAACGGTGTCCTTAATTCAATCGTACCTCATTTATGAGGTGCTGCATATTCATGAGGTGCTGCATCGAGCCCGGAGGCGAGGCAGGCAGGCCGGGTGCCTGGGACCGCACAGCAACACGCTGGGAAAAGGCTGCTACAGCTCACCCGCATCTGCCTGCAGAGCGGAGCGGGGTGAGGAGCCAGCCCGGATTTGTTAATTGTTGCCGGCACCGAGTGGCAAGCAAACCAGCCCGAGTGCCGGCCGCGGGAGTGGATTGCACCTTGGCGGCGTAGCTAATTAATGGAGTGAAATGAGTGTTCGGGAGGTGGTATAATGGAGAGGTGAGTCAGGCGTGGCACCACACGTAGCTGATCCTACGGGTCCTTCCTCCAGCGTGCTCAGACCGCGCTTCAGCTCCTCTCTTGGGAGCTGGCAAAACCTCAGTTGTCTTCTGCTGGGGAGAATAAATGACAGGCAGCAGGGTTAGCAGAAACCAGGTACGCTTATCCCAGAGGCTCAGCATCAATCTGGGCGTGGAGGATGTTACCCTGCGTCTTCGTCCATGGGCAGGGGGGTGCCTGGGTCGGGGGGTCTAAGGGGCTCGAGGGGAGGAGGTCTGCCAGGACACCTGGGTCCCTGCTGTCCATCCCATACCACCACCACCAAGGTGACGCGGCGGCGCCTGGACCTACCCCACCTTGGGAAGGAGCCTGGTGGGGGTCTAACCCACAGCTGTGGGCAACCGAAATGCACCGGTTCCCACCGGTGACACCAAAGGAACAAAGATGATGGCTGCTTCTTTCACTCGGGTGCGCACCTCGGTAGCGGCTGCCTGTGTTCGAGCAGGGAAGCCAGCACCAAGGACGGTCTGTCTGCACCGCGCACCTGAGTCCCCTGTGCTCAGGAGGGGCTTAGGGCTCCGGTTCTGGGCTCTGTTGAAAACATCTTGCAGGGCCCAGCTGGGAGAAAAAATGCCCTTGCGACCGCATCCGAGCCGGAAAGCATCCCTGAAGCTGTGAGTCTGTGGGTCCGAGCCCGCTGCCTGGCCCGGGGCAGAGCTGGGCGGGTGGAAGTGGCCGCGCTGGGGGCACGAGGAGCCCCTGCCCGTGCTGGGGAAGCTCCATCGCTCCCGGGCAGAGGTGACCGGTGAGGTGACCGCCGGCTGGGCTGGAGCCGGGAGGTGGAGAGAGAGGACACGCAGAAGAGCCCGGGCTTTCGAACTCGGTTTTGGCAGTCGGAAGGAAGAGCTCTTCTCCCTTCCCTTCTCCGCGGCTCTTTTGTTTTCCGCAGCCCGACAGAAGAGGCTTCCAGTAAGCGGCAGGGGTGGGGGCAGAGCCCACCCGCACAAAGGCAGCTCTCCACGGGCTGTGTGACCGCTGTCACGCTTTTTCGCTCAAATAAACGCCGGCGGCGGATGACGTGGGGCTGGTGCTCCCCAGCCCCCGGGGCTGATTGGTCCCAGCTCGGGTTTGAACGCCGAGGTGTCCTGGCAACGCGAGGCAGAGGACCCAGGCGTCCTCATCCCCGTCCCCGCTCCCGGAGCTGGGGAAAGGCAGCTCGCCCTCCTCCTCCTCCGGGTACCCCCCGCGCGGCCCCGGCCCCGGCTCTGGAGTTGGGGTGAGTCTCGCCCAGGCGGGATGGCGGGTGTCAGGCGGGCGCCGCTGGCTGTGCGCGTCCCTCAGCCGGCACCTGCGCGTCCGCAGGGACACGGCAGCCGAGGAGCTTGTTTAAGTCGGGGTGGGGGGAGGAATCATTGGGGTTTTGGGGGGGTCTTGAAAGTGAGCGTTCAGTGGGGCTCGCGGGAGGGACGCTCGGGGATGTGCGGGGAGAGGGGCACCGAGGGGCCTTCGGACGGCCGTGTGGCCAGCTCTCTTGCCCCAAGAGGACGGAACAGATGATTTTGGGTAGGTTTGGGTTCGCCTGATTAATCAAACTCACAAAAGCCCTGCAGGGCATCCAGGGCTAGGAGCTGTGCTAGAAGAAGGCGGCTTTAAATTGAAATGAAAGAGCTTTTCCTGCTGATAGAGAGCTGCTCTGCTTTCGCCCCAGCACGCCCTGCCGGGAGCCGGAGGGGCGAGGAGGGAAGGACCCCCCAGGGCTCAGCCCTGTGCAGGGAAGCGAGGGGCATTTGGGGGGTGTGCTGTAAAGAAGGGGCTTTTTCCCCCACCTGGGAGATGGGAGCAGCGATGCGAGGAGCTGGCAGGGGGAGGACGCTTGCCTGCACGGGGATGCAGGGCTCAGCGCAGCGCATCAAAACTGGCAGAGCCACACGTGTGAAACCATGTGCCAGCCGGTAATGATGGGGCAGGTCTGAGCTGTCCAAGATGAGAAACCCCCTCCACGGGGTACCCTCCATCCCGCAGGACCTCCTGGCTCAGTGGCAGTCGCAAGCTTGCAGAAGGGCTGGCAGATTCAGCAGCACGCGTTGAAAAGCAGCGCCAGGACTCAGAAAAGCCTTGGTACCGCAAGTGGGGGACAGAGCGGGCTGGCGATGCCAAGGCATTTTGGCTCACGGCTTGTGCTATTGTTCAGGGCACAGGGCTGGGGGCTGCCTGAACAAGCCTTTCCCATAGACCCGAAGGCAGGAGGAGACTTGGAGATCCCTCCTAGCCTCATGCTTGCAGCAGAAGTGCGGTTCCTCGGCATCCTGGTGGCAGGCAAAGGCAGGGGGACATCACAAAATAAGCAGAGAGGGTTTCGTTGGCAGCAAAACTGCAGCAAAGTTGTTGGTTTTTTTTTTCAAGCAAAGCTGCAGCAGGAGGGAGGGATCCTCGGGGACATATTTGATTTGCCCTATTCCTGAAACAGCATTCGGAGGCTTTGTCCAGAGATCCCTTGGGAGCACACCTGGCACAGGGCACACGCTTTGGCAAAGCGACTGCAGCCATCCAGCTGTTTCCCTCCACCCCCCAACCAGGTCACAGCTGGATCTGTCCCTGGAATGGGGTGATGGAGCGTAGGAGCCATCCCAGACCATTTTCCATACGGAGGGACTTTGGAAGCAGGACGCAACGAACTCTTTTGCCAAAGGAGTCCCCAAACGAATGGTGCAATCACCAAGTAGCGTCGCGATGGGAAGCAAACGGCTGGTTATTGCTGACCTGGATTTGCGGTGATGACCTGGAGGTGTAAGCTTAGCACAGCCGGTGTCCCAGGGCTGGGGAGGGGGATTAGGGAGAGGGAAAGGGTCATGCCTGTTACATAGATCATTTTTCACTGTTTAAATGGGAATATGTGGCACAGGTTGTCGGTTTAAAACAAAATAAATCCTGCATCATGCAGTGTTGCCAAAGCTTACGATTTTGGGGGGAGCTTACAGCAGTATAGGCTTTGCCTAGAAGACCCAGTTACTGGATCTGTGAGAATCAATGATGCTTTTCGTATCTAAATAAAAGTTGAGGAAAAACCTCTGTCCCATGTAGCTAGAGGAGGTTTTTGACGTAGATGAACCTGGAAATTCAGAATCCTAAAGGTGAATGAAATTAATTGGGTATTTTAATTATTTTTTTCAACAATCATGTTTTTAAAGCCAATTTTTAAAGTTCAACAACTTGGGACCGGGTGATGCTGCTCCTACTTGGACCAACAGCTCTCCCTGCCCCAGTTAGTTCAAATGAGCCTTGTTTCCCTGAAGGGTTAAGCCAAGTACATTCTTCAAGCTTTATTAAACCCATGAACGGTAATGTCAGTCTGAAACCCAAGAGAGAGGAAAACATACCCATACCTTGCAAGCCATACACAGGAATAAATTCAGCTCTCTGTATCTCCCGAACAGTTCTGTTGAGGCAGTTTATGAACTGGGAGCGCTAGCCCCAGCGAAGCAGGACTTTCCCAGATAGTCATTAAATAACTTGTCTTTCCTGGTGTTTTATGGAATAAACACTGCCTCTTGCTCACTAATAACATCTGCTTTTATTTGAGTGGGATCATATTTTATAACAATCCTTCTGCTCAGTTTGCATGTTTGCAATGACCCCAGCAAGTAATCGCTCCATGGCTGGTAGTAAATTCACTCCCAGATGTTTAATGATGGTATTTACTCTGGAGGGTAGGAGCTACCAGTTTTAGGGCTGCAGTGATGATGTAGCGATTAGGGTGCGTTGATGGGACACAAGGCAGTTGGGTAATTGCTAGCGATGAGCTAGTGAACTCCCAGGTAATTGCACCTTACCTGGAGAGGTGTGTTGTCATGAGCGGTGTTTTAAAGGCAAAGCTGTGGGGCGTATAAAGGACAGTCATTGACTCCATATGACAGCGCTGAATCATGACCAGGAAATTAATCCCTTCTCCCTACCAAGAAAAATAACGCTTGATCTGTTTTCTTTCCTCTTGCTTTCTTAAAGAAGAGGCACCCATGGTAAGACTTGGGCGCCTGTCAGCCTGTGCCCCTTCCTTCTCTTCATACCCTGTAAACGCTGTAGAGAAGTAGAGATGCTCTGCTCCGGGACACCTAGAAGTGTCCCCAAGATGGGTCTTGAGGGGAGGAAAGAGCAAGACGGACCCACTCACTGCCACTACGAAGGCCTGGCATAGACCCAGCCTCGTGAGACACCAGGGAGTCCTCGCAGCAGAGGGACCCGGGCAAAGCTCGCTCACCAGAAGGCTTCAGCAGAAGCTCAGATCTTCTCCATAGACACGAGCCCCAAGCAATCCTGGTTCCTAGGAGAGCAGACATCATTAACGAGGTTATTAAAGGCAGACATTAATTTTACTTTTAATGAATGTGGGATCTGCAGGAGCTCGCGCGGTCACTCGTTAGAGCCCCGTTGGCCCTTGGGCAAGATTTCCCAAGTCCCAGCCATCTCCGCGCGCATTTGGGCTCCTCGGGATATTACTCAGCCTGAGCGTGCGCGGAGCCGGTAGTCCTCACCTAGCCCTGGCGTCTGGGGCTGTCTCCAGCGCTGCATCACCCCAGCGCCTGCGGTCTCCGGCCTCCACCCTTCGTGTTTGTTCGCCCTGCACAGCCGTCAGTGGAGAAGCCAAAATTGCTTTGCCCTCCCTGCTCGTGGAGGAGAGGGCTGGAGGCTCGATTCCTATAATTGCCACCCTCTCCTACCCCAGAAAGGAGTAATCCCCAAAGCAATGGTGACACTGGAGTCCTCTAATGCTTCTGGAGTCTCCATCGGCAGGTCCTGGAGGGCTTTGGGAAAGATGCCATACGCATTACGTCTATTTTACAGCTGGAAGGGTGGAAGCAGAGTGGGGGGCAGAGTCACACTGCCAGGAGGAGAGCAAACGGCAGGTTTAGGGGCTCCCCCAGCAGAGCCAAGGGGCTGAGAGTGTGGTCCCACCTCACCCACAGGAGCAGCTCCTCAGGTGGGTCTGATACTGGGAAGGCTCTGAGTGGCTCATTATCTGCTAGAGCGTTTTCATTTTGCCTCGTGATTAAGAGACAAAGATGGGGAGTGCGTCTCCTCTCCGTTTTAATGAGCTTTCCTCTCACTGTGTAGTAAGAGAGAAAAATTGCAGCAAAATCAGCAAAACAATGTTCAGCACAAGATTGTTCCAGCGATGGGGAGAAAATAAGTAGTTCATGGGCCCAGGACCACCCAGGAGAGGGGCTGCTCTTGGCCCAACAATGATTTAAAGGGTTTAGCAAGTCAGGAGTGCTGATGGTAAAGCTGTGGCAGGGTTATCAATAGATTATGAATTTCGGGCAACGGGACCAGATATTTCCAGGTACAGGCCGATACAAACGACGGTGCTGGTCCAGGTTGCTGTAGCTCCATCGACATGCCTGGAGCTGCTCTACCGCTTTGGTTAGCGATGGGAAAAGTGATTTAAGCTGTTCTCATCCCCCAGCCTGATCCAAGCACTGGCTCCTCCACCTTCTCCTTTGTTGGCACGAGCGTTTCCCTGACTGCCTGATACAGAGGCACTGGTCTGGCAATAAAAAATAACCATTTTCTCCCCTGGGGTTTTTCTACAGTCCTTGATCCAGTTCTCTGCACCGAGTAGTGCCGGCGTGATGGAGAGGGCAGCACAGGCTGCTTTAACCAGTCCGAAATATCAGCTGGGTTGAGGGGTGACGGATGGATCCTTTCCCTTCTCTTTGTGGTGCTGTTAGGGAAACACATGCTGATCGCGGTTTTACTAGATGTTTGAAATTATTTCGTTTAATGGTTGGTCCAGGACCACCCGGTCCCGTGGTTGTGACCGGAGGCGTGCTGAGCTGAAGCAAATCCCTCGAAACCTGCTCTCTGGTACAAGATGAGCACCAGGCTTCACGACGCCCTTTCTGAAGCTGAAGGTGGTGAGGTACAGGCAAAGATCAGGGCACGAGGTTCAAAGGCGGGAGCTGCCGAGTGTTGATCCTGGCTCTGCTGCCGACTTTTTTTGTCCCAGGGCAAATTGTTTCGCTTTCCTTTGCCCCGCTCCCTTTCCATCCCCTTTCTAAAACCTTTGTCACACGAGGGTTGGGGAGAAGCTCGCGAAACGCCTGCTGAAGTGCTTTGTAGACGGAAAGCAGTACGCGCAAATGATAAGTTGTACGGGCGATGTAAACAAACCCAGCTATGCGTTTCCCAGGCTAAAGGAGGAAGGAGGAAGGGTTAACTGGTGGGTGGCACCACCTCCTAATTACACGGCTTGTCTCCGGATCCCTTCAGCGCAAAGCATCCTCTTGGCTGAGAAACGGCTGACACGGTCACACCTGAGCAGAGGTAGGGGAGGAAAAACTTGTCACACGAGTGAACCAGAGCGGCCAGAAATTTCCTTTGGGAGAAAGGGGGTGGGGGGTGGTCTCCTGGACCACCTCCAGACCTACCAGTTCTGCTGTATCTCCTCTTGCTTCCTCTCTGGTGAGTTTTTCCAAGTGATTGCTATATGGTCTTGAGGGCTCCAGAGGATCTAGGAAAGTCCTTCCTGTAGCTGCCGTTAGACTTGATTTATCCTCTCTGACACCTGATTTTGGGGAGGAACCTCTGGCCTTTTAGTACTCTGGTGGTCCCACACCAGTTTGTCAATTCAAAAAGCATCACAGCCCCAAAGTGTAAGTTTGAACAAGTAAATTGTGGGTATGCTTTGCTTTCTGAACCTTTGCAGCATTTCTGGGTCACACTTCTAATGCCTGTTCGCAACAGCGGGAGTTAAAACCTGATGGTGCACGTGTACGTGCTAAGAAAAGTGAGATATGCACATAATCAGCCACTGTTGGGGCGACAAGAAACACGGCGGATGCCGTGAGGGCTGACAGATCTTCTGAGATCAGCCCAGCCGGGTGTCTTGGTCCTGTTCCACAGCGCCTGTGGCTCTCTCCTCACTGCCGCTTCTTGCATTTCACACGCACTTATGACCTTGCCCCAAATCTAAGTTATTCTTGCAGGTGTGGCAGCCTCTGAAGAGCGCCTGGGCTAGGTTTGCAGGTCTGGCCCCTTGTTTTGGCCAAGTACAGCAGCAGTTTTCTGCACGGGCAGGGAAGTGCAGGTTTAGCAGCCCAAGACCAGGGAAAGCGGTTGAGACTCACGCCTCTGCCTTTGATGCTTTGTAGCTTGGGCAAAAATCAGCTGGGACCAGTAGTGCGGAGACATGCAAGTACCAAAAAATGCAGGTTGATGTCTGCGTGCTGTTGTCATGGTTTAACCCCAGCCAGCAAAAATAAACCCCACGCAGCCGCTCGCTCAACACCCACCACCACCAGTGGGATGGGGAAGAGAATCGGGAAAGGTATAAGTAGCAAAGCTCCTGGGTTGAGATAAGAACAGTTTAATAATTGAAATAAAACAAAGAACAGCAATAATAGCAAATGGGAACAACAACAATAACAGAATATACAAAGCAGACGATGCACAATGCAACTGCTCACCGACCGCCAACCGCGTGTCCCGAATGGGGGGGTGAGCCTTTCCCCCCACCTGGTTTTTATACTGAGCGTGATGTCACATGGTATAGAACACCCCATTGGCCAGCTGGCTCCACCACCCCGGCTTGTGCTCCCCCCGCCCCGGTGCAGGCATCACCCAGCAACAGCCAAAGCATCAATGGGCCATTAACGCTCCTTTTACACCGGACAGAAACACAGCCCAGCCCCAAGCCACGGGGAGGAAAGTGAACCCTGTCCCAGCCGGAACCAGGACAGCTGTTTATTTTGCTTTTAAGCTGGCTCTGAGAATTTTTTCTCTGCTTGGGAAAGAGGAAGAAGTATCTTTTTTCTCTCCTTTTATTCGTCTTCTCCAGCCTGAAAGCTTCTGGGGTAGGAGATGTCCCCACATGTGTGCAAGTGCATGTTGCAGTCCCTGATCTCAGCTGGAAACTTGTACTGAATCACACAAAACCAGCTCTGAAGCTGAGCAGCCCGAGATGCTCTTTAAGCCTTGCAGAGCTGCATGTAGCGGAGGTATTTTTTCCCTGCTTGAGTGTTTGATTCCCGCAGCACTATGGGGAGGGGGGGTATCTGCACCACCTGGGTGTTCCTCCATCACTTGCCGGGGCCGAGCAGCACCCGTTCACAACCGGTGCTTCGCCTTGGAAACCCCTGAGGGGTGCCAAACCTATCTGCTGCCTAGCTTCTCTCCTAGTCTGCATGTAACCGCCCGGGAGATTGTTGCCCCCATCCATCCCGCTCACCAGACAGATGTTAGAGACGGTGATGGATATATCTGCTTTCCGATTAAAAAGCTGTTTAAAATGCATCCCCAGCCAGCTGTGCCCCTCTGCCCTGTTAGCTTTCAAGCGCTCTCTTGAAGAAATGCTCTTTTTTTAACTCAGCCTACCCTGTCCTATAGTCTTCTCCTGCCGTTTTCTGCCTGGCAAAGCCCCAGCAGCAGCCCCCGAGCAACATGGCACGTGTAGTGGAAACGACTTTGGCTGACTGGGATGCTTTTGCAGGGATCCCAGGTGCTGCACACAGTACAGTGGGGAGGAGAAGACGCCTCCGGATGGAAGTTAAAGATCTCCTCCTCCTTCCTTTTTTCTCCTGGATCCAGCAATTCAGCAGTTGTGTCAGCATAACTCGGCAGTGTGGGGATAGGGAGGAGCTGGAGCCTGCGTAGCATCAAGCGAAAGCCTCACTTTGCTCTCAGTTGCCTGTTGCAGGCTCCTATTTATGTCTCCTGGCTAGAGAGGGAGAAAAGGAGCTGCATGGGGAGGACACCACAGGACAACTCCTTCAGGGGGAGGGTGGACGCTTTCTCCTCTGCGTTGGACATTTGTATACCAGCTTGCCCTGTCCCCATGTCTCTGCATGGGCAAGCTCTCCCTTGGCATGGATTTTCCTGCCTCTCCCCAGGGATTCTGAGAGCTAACCATCCCTGGGCTGCCTTTCCAGGGCTTTTCATCCTGCCAGAGACTGTAACAGCACGGGCTGCGGTGCAGGTCTCACTCCTTCCCTGGGTTTGCCCTGCGACGGCGGCAGCAAGGATGTGCTGGTCCCTGCAGCCAAACGAAGGGCTGGCAGGCTGCCCTTTTGCCCAGGGGGATTTAAAAGTCTAAGAGCAACAATGCTCAAAAAAATACCTCCTCCCTTGGTAGGAGATCTGGGTGAGAAATTCCGGCTCGGAGCTGACGTTGCGTTGGGACACGGATGCTGGGATGGCAGCGTTAGTGGGAGATGGCTGTGCCTGCGTTACTCGTGGTGGTGGAGGGGAAATCCTTAACCTGGAAAAGGAACTTATTAATTATATGTGTTCAAAAGATAGATACATAAAGCATTACTTCTACCAGCATGGTAAATTAAGCCATTTCTCCCCACCTCCTCCCAGATTTTACCAGCCTAAACCAGAATTTTCTGTGCAATATTTTTTTTGCCTACTAAGACTGAAGGAAATACATTTTTAAGCAGCCAGTGACTTCTTTGTTCTAAAAATCTCAATTTTTCCCTGAAGTCAACTCAGAACACCTGTCCCTTGGAAAACCAGGCCCCTTTAAGATGTCTCAGGCTGCTTTGAATCACTAATTGCTTCTGAATAGGCAGGCCAAATGTTTTATCGCTTCAAACTCCCATAGCAATGCAAATCTATACAGCTGAGAAGCCTCTTTCCGTGCATGGGGGTGATGGGTATAGATAAGGTTTTAAAATGGAAACAAATTCAGCCCGGGGGGTCCTCTTTGTTCCTCCCTGCCCTCAGTGGGGTTGCCAGGGCTACATTTGTTCCCCTGCATCTTTTTTGGATGGGATCCAGCGCCCCTTGAATGCGAAGGCAAGAGGTAGAGTGGCCGAAGAGAGCTGGATGAGGTCCTAGGTACATACATATTTCATTGCCCATGCCAGGCTCTGCATTGTCTTCTCTCTCTGGTTTCACAAAGGTGGTGTTTTCTAAAACTCCCCCTTGTTGAGGGCGATGCGCTCCAGGCTTCGTCCAGGCTAAAGTTTCTGGCTGTTCAGTTGTTTTCCACTTTCTCTGAATGCCAGCCAGGCGCGTTTCCCATGCC
Source organism: Pelecanoides urinatrix (assembly GCA_013400755.1). NCBI lineage: Eukaryota > Metazoa > Chordata > Aves > Procellariiformes > Procellariidae > Pelecanoides > Pelecanoides urinatrix. The sequence continues at coordinate 216,434 of VZTQ01003207.1, forward strand.
CGGTGGGAACAGGGGGGATGCTTGGTGGGAGAAGCGGGAGAGCCGTTTGGAGGTGCCGACATCTGCCACCGCACGTCCTTCTCGGGGCTGTTGCGTGTGTTTTGGGGCTACGCTGGCTCACACAAGGTGCGGGAGATGAGCAGCACTTTGCAGAGCCTCATCGGTGCTGGGTTGCCCCTGACTTCTTTACCTAACCCACAGCCTGAAGGCAAATCCTGACTATTAAGAGGTGGAAAGTCTCGGTGAGCAAGGGCAGCCTAAATCCTCCTTTTTGCTTGGATCATCTGTTATTAGAGCTGCCTGCCGAGTGCTGAGTACGGCTGCGCTCAAAAATTGCCAAGAGCTCAGCATTATGGAAGCGAAAGCCAATTTACTGACTTTCCAATAGAAAGGAAGATACATGCTGAATGTGCATCTGTTGGATGATATTTCTATTTCAGGCGTGCTGCTAACATACAAGTGGAAAGGCAACTTTGTCTGCATGATTTATGCAGTTACTAGAAAACCTTGGGTTAAGAATATAGCGATACTTTGTAGGCATCGGGTGCTATTTATTCTTAGCATAGTAGGTAATGAAATCTATTTTCTCTCTGGCTTTCCAAGTGAATTCCAGTTGTCTGAGATACATTACCTAACTTATTCAAGTACCTGGATGTGGAGAGCAAATGAAGTATCCTGACAAATAATATTTTCATGTAAAATCCATAATAAAAAATTAGTGCCTTGAGGATAACAACAATTTATCTTTAAAATTAAAAGAAAAGCTGCAAAATTTTGTCAAAGAGGAAAAAAAAAATCTCTGCTCTTCTTTATTTAGGCATTATTCTTTCTGTGTTTCAGGTGCATGTAGGACCAACTTAGGACTTGAAATAACTAAGGATAACTATTGCTGTCTTGCAGGGGTTTAAGTCCTTAGGGATGGGTTCCAACCCAGATGTAAGCACCTTGCTGAACTGGGGTCTTCATGCATAACCCTGGTCTTCCTCGCTGGGGGCGGGGGGAAATGGTTTTGAGAATAAAAATAATACAGGACAATTAGAAACTAGAGAACTTGCCTGTCCTTTGCCGGCTTGTGTCTAGCGGTGGTCTTGGATGTCCAAGTCCATACCCAAAGCAATTCGGGCTCGGGACCCTCCTCGTTTCTGCCCAAAGTCCCCACTCGGGTCCTGCCAAGGCACCGAGCTGGTGCAGGACTGTGCTGTGCTCTGATGCCCAGCACCCGCAACCACAGCAGAGTGAGGCCGTGGGAGAGGACCTCTGGTTTTGGTGGTGTGAGAGGACCGTGGGGCTGGAGATGTGGGGCTGGCTGGGTGTAACTTGGGGGTTTCTAGGGCGCAGGCTGGCAGCTGGCTGCTGAGGCACGGTGTTGGAAAAGCAATTTGGGACCAATGGGAACGGCACGGGTAGAGAGCAGGAAAAGGTGTCCTGAAGGGTGGAAGCCGTGCTCCTCCCCAGGCTCAGGTGCCCTCCCAGTGCGAAACTGGGAGCCCAGGCAGGGAAGGGGGCGGAAAGGCTGCAGCGAGAACTGGAAAAACCTGCTCACGCCAGCCCAGGATTCACATTACTCACACTGGTTTAAAACAGGTCACGTTTGCTTTGGTTTCAAGGCAGAGATGGCCAAACTGCCTAAAGACTGTTTTCAGCCCAGCTTAGAGTGGGTCCAAGCTCCCGCGGGCCTTTTGCTGTGGCGTTGCCCCCATGCTCTCATCGCCAGGACAAGGTCTTACCGGGGGTTTAAGTCTTCCTAAGCAGAGGCTGGGCTAGGGGCATGTCCCCCAGCCCGTCTGAGGGGGGTAACCATGAGCAGTGGGATTCCATCCAGGCGCTCGCACCTCCTGACCTTTGAAGAAGCTCACCCAGCGAGTTTGCTGGTTGAAGCTGGACGGGAGTTGGCTTCTGGGGATGCTCCCCATTGTAAAGGAAGAGTCTTCTGCCTCCCCCAGATGCCATCGCAGGTGAGAAGCTCATGGCAGTGGTGCACATCGAAGCTGCCCTGCTGCAGGTCTCATCCGCGCTAACACCGGGGCTGGCTGCACCATGCTTCTCCTTCCCACCAGAAGCCGGGCCAGATGATTTATCGGGTTATTATAGTCAACTGGGTGTGAGTAGCGGGGGTGAAACCACACTCCTGTTGTGAAGAAGGAGGAAAAAAGAAGCTAACAGTTAGAAATCAGATTGTCTGAGGCTAATGGCTGCATCTGCTTATTAGGCAGCAATAACAATAATTTACCTTTGAATCGCAATAATTCATCATAACGCTTTGCACCTACCTCATGAATCCTCGCTGCTTATCTCACCCCTCTTGTTCAGGGATCTGAAAACGCTTCATAAACATTAATTAATTATTCCTCCACACCCCTGCAAGCAAAGTAAACATTATCCCCATTTTGCAGCTAGGGAAGCTGAGCTCACCTAGGGAGATAAAAACTGAGGAGGGATGCAGGAGCCCAGGGAGCAGGTCCCTGCCCCAGCTTCTACCACAAGCACCTTTCCGCAGAGGGCTCTACAGCGTGGGTGTTGGGGACATCATGCGGGGTCATTCAGACCCTCAGCCTGTGCTTAGCACTGTTTGCAGGTAGCAGGAAAGGCGTAAAAAGGGTGAGGGCCGCTCCTGCCTTGGAGATGTCTGCAACAAAGGTGCTCATCACTATCTCACCACCTTTAAGCCTCCACCACCAGGACCAGGCACCTGCCGGTGTGAAGCACCTGTCATTATTCACAGTAGGACTCTCCCTTTTTTAATGACTACGTTAATGACCCTAATCTGTTGGTGTGAATGTGGTTAATCCCACAGCTCTAGGGACTGGCAGTTCAGAAACTTTGCCTCTCCCGCCTCCTCACACCTCACTTTGCATCCTCACCTAACGCTCCGGCAGCGGGACGAGCTGGTGGGACGTGTGGAAAGCAGAAGGCACCGACCCCTGTCCAGGCTTAGAAATCAGGCTGCTGGGAGTAACAGGGTACAAGAGTAATGAATCAGGCCATCCATCTCCAACCTCTTAGCTTGGGGATGTGACACACACAGTGCCAGCCCAAAGCAAGATTCTTGAAGTTAAAAACCTGTGCTCAAGTGCTTTGATGGATCTTGGTCCTTGAGGAAGAGGGAGTCTGGCACCGTGGATGCGGTGTGTGACAAAGATGTAAATTAAGGGGAGGATGTCCTCTGAAAATAATGAGCCTTGGCAGCGGAGGGGAGGATGAGACACCCAAGGTCCATGCAAGGCCAGCAGTAGCCTAGTGGGAGGGGTTTGGTTTTTTGGGGTTTTTTTGTTTTGTTTTGTTTTTCCAGAAACCAACAGTTGACTTTTGGAAGCCAAGTGGATGCCAGCATCAGAGCGGGAGGAGGGTCGTGTTTCATAGACAAGTCACGGTGGATTAAATGTAAATGAATCTGCAGCTTGATGGACAAATGGGATCAGTGCTGGGAAGTCCAGCTCCCGGTGGGGGACGGATTAGTCACGGGTACCGGTGCGTTTGCGTGCGGGGAGGGAATGAATGGCAGGGCAGGGAGGTTTCCAGCATTGCCCTGCCTGTAGCACTGCAAGAAAGAGACATCTCCGGGCTCAAAGAGGAGAGGTCAAGCCTAGATAAACACCAGCTTGGTCCCCCATCAGAGAATCACTGAGGCATGAAGAAAAACTTTAACAGCTGCAATGCTGCTTTTGAACCTCCTAGTAAAAGGGAGGGTCAGGAGGTCAAAACTTTCAATGCCTCTGGGAAGGAGAGGACTTTTCCCGGCAAGCCTTTGAAAAACCCGAACTAAATTAGCGTGACCACACTGCTAAATGCTTGGGAAACCCGGACAGCTCGGGTCACAGGCTCCGCCAGCAGCAGAATGGCAAAGAGCTGTTGCATTCCCATACTCAACGGCCATAATTAATGGGGCTATTTCCGAGGTGAAAGGCAGATCTTGAGAATCCTACCCAGCACCTGGACGAGAAATAAAAGCTTGAGGGATGTGCCCTGGGCATCCTTTCTCCTCCCAACACGTTGCCCTTTCCTGTTTCTATTTCTCCCATCCCTTTTTCTCTCTCTTCACTTCCACCCACCCTTGTTTCGGCTGTTTCTTCCTCCCCTGTTCCCAGTGTCGCACGGCTCAACTCGCTGTTGAAGTGGGGAACGGCGATGGAGCTGTAATGACCCAGCCGTACTCTCCCCTGGGTACACGGGATGGGAACGCAGGAGCTCCAACCTAATTATGTCCCTTTTTTCTACTTTTTATTGCAAAAGGGGTAAGCGAGAGCCCTGCTCCACATTTTGAGTTATTCACTTCCAGTTTGAAGGTAGATTTTGCTGGTTTGGACCTTTTGCAAGAGCCATTGAAGCGCAGGTTTCTGGAGGATGTAGGGACCTGAGATTTCTGGCTCTGACTCCATCGTGGGTTTTTCCACTTGGCTCCCATTCGTCTGCACCATGAGTTTCCAGGGCACCACTTTTCACGAGACCCTTTGCAGGTCATCTCGCTTCACTGCTCCCACCACCGTAGGTGTGGGAAGCAGACAGGCACACGCAGACATTGCAGCTGCTGTTAGTGTTTTCGGAAAAGTGCTGTACGCCTACGAGGTGCAACCCAAACACATAAGAAGACCAATGTAGCCAAAAAGTTCACTGTCTAGGGCTGCAATCCTGCAGGCTGCTGTTGAGCATCCCCATTCCTATTGCAGCCAGAGAAGAGAAGTGCTCAGCAACTTTGGCAGGCTTGCTGCAGAAGCAGAATGAATACTTCATTGAATAAAGCAGGAGGACGGGAAATATATCAAGTTTCAGAGGCCAGAAGGCCTGCCCTTGAAGGAGAACGGCTAGTCTTCCCACCAGACCAAGGTCTTCCCACCAGACCGAGGTCTCTCCTGCCTGCAAGCCCTAACCCAGGCAGGGCTGTGGGTGGGAATGGCGGGGGGGGTCTGTGGTACGCTGGCAGTCAGCTGCAGTGGCTCTGCGGTGCTGAGCCCCGATTCGGTTTTCCCGTGATGCTGCAGCATCTTTTCTTTCTCATGTCTCTTGTTGTCCTAGAAACAGAGGAGAAAATTCCTCCAGACAAGCCCTTTTGTTACACTCAAGGCAGCATCTTCTCTCTCTTAGCAAAACAGGGTACGGTTGCGTAATAACACCCTTGCCAGAAAAACAACGGTGGGTTCAAAGAAACCTGGAAAAACTTCACACCCTGCAAACTTTCCCAAAGTCCTAAGAGTGCTGAGAGGGTCAATAGGCACTTCTCAACCCTGCTACTAATATAGGCTGAGCAACAGGAGGCAGTAGTCCTGTATGTGCACTATATATATATAAAAAATATATATATTTTTAAAATCTATATTCATATATCTGTAATTATATATCGTTTATATATTTGTATATATATATAGGTCCTCACTTGTGGTTTTGAATTACAGTTCTTGAGGTAGGGGGGCTCTACTGGAAGAGAAAGTCAAAATGTCATATGGTACCGGCCACTTTTCTCTCCCGGTGCCAGGGCTCACCTGGAAATGCCGGGATTTTGGGGGCAGTTGTCTTTATCTGAGAGGGAAGCTCGTCTTCTGGGGGAAACGTGCCCTTCTGTGCCCTGAGCCAGGGAAGGGATGCGCTGGGTAATTTCTCTGTGGCACATGAAATGTCGCAGCTGCATTGTGAAAGGATGGTGACTGACAAATTTCCTGAGGCTCACGGGGTCCGGAGCACATTCCCAAGGAGTCCACGGCAAGGGGAGAAGGAGAGGAAAGCGCCATGGGGACCATGCAGCCCTTGTCCCCAGGGGGAAGGGGACCGCAGCTCCTGCCTCCAGCAGTGCCTGGTGGGAGATGGTGAAGTGGGAGATGACCCTCAGCCCAGCAAGAAGGTTTGATAGCCGCGGTGCTGACCACATCCAGCTCCTGTGGAGACCAGTGGATGTGGGGCACCTCTGAAAATCTGACTTCTCACTCTTTCCTTTTGGAGACGGGCCTGAAAAAGAAACTTTCCTCTCTTTTCCCCTCCCAACAACAGCTCCCAACAAAAGCTCTGCAGATTCTTGTCTCAAATACCTACTTTCCCCTCATCTCCCACGCTGGCCACGCAGTGCCACGTTGTGGCACGGGCTAACGCTGCTGTGCTTGGGCCGGCTTGGGTGGATGTCTCAGTGGAGATCGGCTGGATCGATGGGCCGAGGCCAATGGAGGAGGTTCAACAAGGCCAAGTGCCGGGTCCTGCCCTTGGGCCACAACAACCCCAGGCACCGCTCCAGGCTTGGGGAAGAGCGGCTGGAAAGTGCCCAGAGGAGAAGGACCTGGGGGGGCTGGTCGACAGCGGCTGAACACGAGCCGGCAGCGTGCCCAGGTGGCCAAGAAGGCCAACGGCATCCTGGCCTGTATCAGCACTGGTGTGGCCAGCAGGAGCAGGGAGGGGATCGTGCCCCTGTACTGGGCACTGGGGAGGCCGCACCTCGAATCCTGGGTTCAGTTTTGGGCCCCTCACGACAAGAAGGACATGGAGGGGCTGGAGCGTGTCCAGAGAAGGGCAACGGAGCTGGGGAAGGGCCTGGAGCACAAGTCTGATGGGGAGCGGCTGAGGGAACTGGGGGTGTTCAGCCTGGAGAAGAGGAGGCTGAGGGGAGACCTCATCGCGCTCTGCAACTGCCTGAAGGGAGGTTGGAGCGAGGGGGGGTCGGTCTCTTCTCCCAAGTAACAGCGATGGGACGAGAGGAAACGGCCTCAAGTTGTGCCAGGGGAGGTTTAGGTTGGACATGAGGAGAAAATTCTTTCCTGACAGAGTGGTCAGGCCTTGGCACAGGCTGCCCAGGGCAGTGGTGGAGTCCCCATCCCTGGAGGGATTTAAAAGACGTGGAGATGAGGCGCTTGGGGACATGGTTTAGTGGGCATGGGCGGGTTGGGTTGACGGTTGGACTCGATGATCTTAGAGGTCTTTTCCAACCTTAGTGATTCTGTGATTCTATGATTCTATGAGATGTGTTCTGTTAAAAGAGGCTACAGCTGGTCACCAAAGGACCTGCTGCTAGCACGTGGTACGTTGGTACTCGTGAGAGGGTTTTTGTGCAAACGTATTCTCTATCTTAAGAAGCCTCAGAGCAAGGAGTTGTCTTCTTGCACTCCTGAGCACAGCAGCAAGACAGTATCATCTTCTTTGGGAAAACGCAGATAGGGTTACTATCTCATCTGCAATAGGGAGAGACGAAAGGACGTGCTTGGTTGTAATTCAGCTGCTCAAGATGCTGAGATAACTCCGCTCTCCTCCCAAAAGCAGCTTGGCTGCTCAGCGTACAATAAGCATGTGACTTCTCGAAACTTTAAGACGCATCTTTAGAAAACCCAGCGAGGAAGCAGCGAGCACGAACCCAGAAATCGGCTCAGTCGCTATTCCTGGGTCAGTCCCTGAAGATGCACCACAGGAGCTTCTGAGCTTCGGGAGTAAATCTGGAGGTGGGCTGAGACACTGCAAGGTTGGAGGAGGTGGTCCATGAGTAGATGGTCCGGAGGAGTTCACCAGTATGAAACCATCCCCTGGACACTTTCCTCCATCACGGTTGATAGAAGGTGTGGAGAGTTCTTTGTAGGGTGGGGGATCAAGGGATCACACAGATGTGCAGGTGCAGAGTTAGAAGTTTATTTATTTGTCACAGTAACAGCTTTACCTTTACGAGTGAAAAGAGATTTCCAATCTTTTTACAAGCTGCTAAAGGTAGAAAGATTTAAAACTCAAAATCTTTTTATTAAAAGAAAGACACTAGTGGCAAATGAACCTCTGCTCCGTTTGTGTCTGATTAGGATCTCAGAAGAGTATCCAAGGTAATAAATAAGATATGTATCTCCTGAGAACAGCTTTTGTTGTTTTCTTATATAGATCTTTGTTCCTCCTGCGCTGTAAGGTCTCCAGGGCATGGCCCGTGTTACGGAGCACCAGATGTATTCTCTGGCGAGGTCCACATGAGACGGGGATTTTTCTGACTATAAGTAAAAATTAATGCACGTTTTGTGACGGAGCAGCAGCCCTGAGATCCGTTTGAGAGCAGCCAGCTCGGGAGCCGTGGCCTGATGGGTGGGTTACCCTTTCTCATGAGCAGTAGGACATTTCACAAGAGCTTCTGGACAAAGAAATAATAATAAAAGGAAACAACCAAGTAAGGTAGCTGTGTGTCGGCCCCACTGCGGGAGATGCTTGGCAGCGGGGTTGCACCAGCACGGGCATGGCTGGAGAGCCCTCGCCGGTGGAGACCAGCAGGACGGGACGCTGAGGCTGATGCCACCAGAGCCGTCCCCGCTGCCTGGCGCGCCGCAGAGGAAGCTTTCGGGTGGGTGTTTTGGGAGCTAGGATGGGAAAAGCAGGCGGAGGGAGGAGGTGAGGAGTTTCCAAAGCCTCCGGCGCGGCAGCAGGCACCTGCTTCTTCCCAAACCGGCTGAACCTGTCTCCCTCCCGTCGCCTCTCGCGGTTTTAGGGCGTTCGAAGCCCCCGGCCGGCTGAAGGGCACGGGGCGCGGGGGCTGCGCCCGCCGCCTGGGCCAGGCCAAGCTCTTCCTCCCCGAAAAGGGGTTGTTTCCTCCGTCCCGCTTTTGGGGCCCCGGCGGGGCAGGTGGAGGTCTGGGCCCTGCCGCCGGACGGGCACCGGCTTCTGGTGCGGGAGCGAGCCTGGCCGCGTGGCCCCGCAGTGCCGGGAGCGGGGACAGAGAAGTGCAGGGCGGTTTTGGGTGTGTTTTTTTAAAAAAAGGAGGGTTTAAGACTTCTTTTAAAAAACATTATAATGATTTAAGACTTTCTTTTTAAAAAAAGAGAATTTAAGACCTTTTTTAAAAATAAAAGGGGAATTTAATACTTTTTTTAAAAGGTGTTTTTTTTAGGAGTGGGATTTTTTTAGAAGGAGAATTTAAGACTTTGGGGAAAAAAGGAGAATTTAAGAGTTCTTTTAAAAAAAAAAAAAAAACCAAACAGGAGAATTTAAGACTTTTCCAAAGGAGAATTTTAAACTTTTTTTAAAAAGGAGAGTTTAAGACTTTTTTAAAAAGGAGAACTCACGACTGTTTTTAAAAGGAGACTTTGAACTTCTTTTTTTGAAGGAAACGCGGAGACTGGGAGACCTCGGGGCGCGGGGGGGAGGGGCGG
>VZTQ01003213.1:0-11162 GCA_013400755.1 Pelecanoides urinatrix
CCCAGTTCATTAAATCTGAACATATGTCTAGCTTCTACTTGTCACATAGAGAAAAAGAAATCTTTGACAGAATGAAGAATGATATTATGTAAAAAATAATTGTAAAGAAAACAGAAGTCAATAAATAAACCGAATGTTTGGTACGGTACAAGGTATACCTTGATTTTCCTAAACATAGTAAAAAAACTTCAAAGTTTTAATGCTGTTACAAAGACTTATTATTAGTCTTCATACAAGCTACATGGTCACAAACTTCTGGGTGAACAAGTTTGTGGAGAAATATTGACTTATTTATGTGTCCACATATAGTTCTGAAACCCATATTACAATACATAACTAGCTAAATTTCTGAGCTTGGAGAATTCATTAGCTTCTGTTAGAGGAAAATATATCATGCTGGATCCAACAGCATGAGAGAGGTGGGGCTGCTGCTGCTCCAATGGCTTCCGGTCCAACCAGTAGCAAGGCTGAAGATGTATTCCCAGGAGGCACACGCACACAAAGCACACATATATACCACATATACACATGGCACTCACAAGAACACAGGCAGCACCAATGGCCTCATCCTGCTCCCCTCTCTGGCTGAGCAGGATGAAGGTCAACTAGTGACAATATATATATGCATATGTACAAGGTGAATCCCTTCAGCAGCTGGGCTCAGACAGTCACTCTGCCTAGTAGCTGGCCTCTGGATCCCAGTCTCCCCAGTTGCTGGCACATGGACTTACAAGCCCCAAGGCTGCAGCCCCACAACAGTTGCTGGTATAGACTGTCACACGCACACAAACACATACAGCTGACTGGGATTTTTCAGGTCCCAATACCTGACACCCCTCCCCCTGCCACGCTCTTACCCTCAGAGGTAAGAGGTGCTCTCACATCCTGAGTTGACCAGGACTCCTGTGATCCCATAGCTGATCTGCCTGTGCTCTCACTCTCAGAGATACACAGGCACTCTCACACCCAGACCTGGACCTTAGAGATCCACTCATCTACTTGCTCCCAGGCCACTTCACCTACTCCCCAGCTAGTCTGGCTTGATCTTCACTAGCAATGCTACACTCACTAATTCACCTGTACAAGCTCCAGTTCCTGCCACCATGGACACATTGGCCCTCCGACTTGTGGTCTGACTCCAGTTGCTGGCACTCACACTCCCTTACACACACATGCATGCAGAATAGAAAGCCCTCACCCAGGAAAAAGTTAGAAAGGAATTTAATAAGAAGATAGGACAGACTGCGCTGATCAGGCACAGGGCATAGCCAGACAAGCGTACTGACCAGAAAACTATTTACATGCGACTGGCCTTGTTTATCCCCTTGCCCCTCTATTTTCCCATTCTTGTTCCTCCCCAAAGCACATAAACCCATCCCGTGACCTGCCCTAAGTTCCTCCCCTAAACATCCCATAATAAGTCCTGTGCGATACTGAATTGCTCTTCCCCTGCATTCCATGATATGCACCATACCCTTTGGCAGCAACCTCCCTTAGTCCAAAAGGACTTCCCATCTGTCTGCTAATGGGAAGTAGTGAATGAATTCCTTATTTTGCATATACCCCTATGTGCTCTCACATTTAGAGATGCACAGGCGTTCTTATACCCAGAGTTGGCTGGGACTTCCCTCATCCCATAGCCGACCCCCCATGGTCTTGCCTTTAGAACTCTCACACAAATAGTTTTGCAGGGACTCCCCTGGTGTCATAGCTGACCCCTCTGTGCTCTCACCCTTAGAGATACACAGGCACTCTCACACCAAACATTGACCAGGACTCCTCTGGTCCAATAACTGAACTCCTTGCTCTTGCCCTTAGAGATAATCAGGTGGTCTCACTACAAGAGTTAGCTGGGACTCCCCCAGTCCCAATAGTTGACCCCACTGTGCTGTTGCCCTTAGAGATACACAGGCTCTTTCACTTCCACGATTCGCCCATTCTCCCCTATGCCCTTGCCCTTAGAGATACATAGGTGCTCTGACACACATGGTTGTCTTGGACTCCCTTGGTTCCATAGCCATCTCTGCTGTGCTCTTACTCTTAGAGATACACAGGCGCTTTTACACCCAGAGTTGGCCAGGACTCCCCAGACCCCAAAAGCTGACTCTCCCTCTACTGTCCTCCTTTAGAGATACACAGGCGCTCTCACACCCAGAGCTGAACGGTACTCCCCTGGTCCCCAAATCCGACCCACCTGTGCTCTTGCCCTTAGAGATACACAGTTGCTCTCACACCCAGAGCTGGCCCTTAGAGACCCACTCACCCCATTGCTCCCAGGCCATTTCATATATTCACCCACTAGTCCAGCTTAATTTTCACTAGTGATCACACGCACAACCATACTCACTCCAGTTGCTGGCACCATGGACACATGCACCCTCTGACTTGTGGTCTGATTCCAGTTGCTGGCACTCACACCCCCATACACACATATGCACACAGAACAAAGAGCCCCTCATCCAGGAAAGGAATTAGAAAGGAATTTAATAAGATAGGACAGACTGCACTGATCAGGCGCAGGGCATAGCCAGACAAGTGTACCAACCAGCAAACTATTTACATATGACTGGCCCTTTTCATCCTGTTGTGCCTCTATTTTCCCATACTTGTTCCTCCCCAAATCACTTAGATCCCTCCCTTTCCTCACCTTTGCTTCCTTCCATAAACATCCCATAATGAGTTCTCTGCAATCCCAAAATGTTTTTCCCTGCATCTCATACTATGTCCAATACCCCTACGCAGCAACTGAAAGGTGATCTGAAAGGTGATCCGGAGAGCTGCTCATCTTGATGAGTTTCATACCTACATTAAGGGGGCTGATGGGTCTCCTGGGACAGCCCTGGAAGGGGCCTGGAGAAGGTGTTCTTTCCTTAATTTGGGTCCCTGCCTGGTATTTTGTGCTCCTGTGCTCCTCTGGGCTTGTTAGACATGGACCTTTCATGAGCTGCTGGTCCCTGTGATAGGCCTAGGAGTAGCCTGGCAGGGTATTATTTGGGCTCCTCCTCCTACTGCTGTCTCTCTGAGCTCCTTTGTGAGCGTGCACGTGAGCTTTTATCACATAACCTAACAGCTTCTATCAAATTTCCCAATGCTTCACATATTATATTACTTGAACAGTACTTTGCATCCATAAACAATAGTGTACCATTCTAAATTTTGAAAATCTTGGCCATTAAGACTAGTTTTTTATGTCTTCTGTGAATAAATGGAATTGCAGCCTGTCATGTTGGATTGGGTTTACATGGCAAGCTTTTGGTAGTGGAGGGGGGGCTTGCAGGGGTGGCTTATGTGAGAAGAGACCAGGGGCTGTCCCTGTGACAGTCAGTTCCAGCCAGCTCCGTAACAGACCCACCACTAGCCAAAGCTGAGCCAATCAGCAAAGCTGATGGCGCCTCTGTGATAACATATTTAGGAAAGGGTAAAACCACTGTGCAGCAGTGTGTGAGAGAGAGGACTGAGGAAAAAAAATGTGAGACAAACAACTCTGCAGAAACCAAGGTGTCGTGGTTTAACCCCAGCCAGCGGGAAATNTTCAGATATTCTCCTGCATCCCATGGAAGAGACCATGGTGAAGCAGGTATTCCCTGCAGCCTGTGGAGAGGACTGTGCCAGAGCAGTTCTTGAAGAACTGCAGCCCATGGGAAGGACCCCATGCAGGAGCAGGGGAAATGTGTGAGGAGGAAAAAGCAGCAGAGCGGAACTATTATGAACTGACCACAATCCCCCATTCCCCATCCCCCCCTGCACTGCTTGGTGGGGGGAAGAAGGTAGAGGAGTTGGGAATGAAGGAATGAAGTTGAGTCTGAGAAGAAGGGTGGGGGGAAATTTTAGTTTTTGTCTTTGTTTCTCACCATCCTACTCTATTTTAATTGGCAAAAAATTGAATTCTTTTTCCCCAAGTCAAGTCTGTTTTGCCCATGACAATAATTGGTGATTTCCCTGTCTTTATATCAACCCATGAACTTTTCCATCTTATTTTCTCCCCCTGTCCTGTTGAGGATGGGGACTGAGAGAGCGGCTGAGTGGCCATCTGGCAGCCAGCCAAGGTCAACCCACCACACATATAAACTGAAGATGATTGTCTATTTTGATTGGCTGACTATAACATCTTTGGCTGCACCCTTGTATGGCTGGGATGAAGTTAACTTTTCCCATAGCAGCCCTCATAGTGCTGTGCTTTGTATTGGTAGCTAGAAAGGTGTTGATAACACACCAGTGTTTTGGCTGCTCCTGAACAGTGCTTGCACAGCATCATGGCTGTCTCTTCAAACCCTCCCTGCCCCCAAAGGCCAGTAGGCTGGGAGTGGGCAAGAGGTTGGGAGGGGACATAGCCAGGACAGCTGACCCAAACTGACCAAAGAGATATTCCATGCCATATGACGTCGTGCTCAGCAATAAAAGCTAAGAGAAAGGAGGAGGAGGGGGAGCATTCATTATTAAGGCGTTTGTCTTCTGGAGCAACCGCTCCGTGTACTGAGGCCCTACTTCCCAGGAAATGGCTGGACATCGCCTGCTGATGGGAAGTAGAGAATAAATCTTTTTCCTTTTCTTTGCTTCTGCATGCAGCCTTTGCTTTTTTTGTATTAAACTGCCTTTATCTTGACCCCAAAATTTTTCATCTTATTTTCTCCCCCTGTCCTGCTGAGGAGAGGAAGTGACAGAGTGGCTTGGTGGGCACCTGGCAGCCAGCCAAGGTCAACCCACCACAACCCTTTAGGACAAGTTCTTGCATTTGATTTATCTGCTCCTTCTGTGACAGATACTAAGTCCCTATTCACTTAAATATATTGAATTTTAATTGAGTCCCTGTATCCATGACAAGGAGTCTTTTTTGTCTTTCAAAGTTTAGCAGACATTTAGTAAACAAAATGGGAAAATTGAAGGAGGAAAATTAATTTGCTTTTCCTCCTGAATGTGAATCCTGGACAACAAAGAAAGCAAGAGAAGAAAGTGTTGTTTAGCACTAGAGCACTTAAAGAAGACAAGCCTCCTCCTGCAAGATTTCTTCAAGTAGGTTTCTGTTGTCTGCTAACAAAATTCATAGGATAAAGAACAAAGATCAGCTGTCCTTCCAGTCACTCCAATGATTCCTGGATTTAAATGGCTGGCAGGACAGTAACAGAAAACAAAAAGTAAAACCAAAGCCTTAGCAATAACATTAAATTGGACATGAAAATAAATGGTGCTACTTTAATTACACTTTTCTCTGACAGAGAAATAGAGTCTCTCTCAAACATGCTTGAAAGCCAAGAAGGTATAATTAAATCAACTCAGGTTGCTGCAGAACTGCTTTTCTTGAAATAAGTTAATGCTAAAAAGTAAATATGAAGTTCATTTTAAATATTATATTGCAAAATAAAACTTAACCTCAGGTATCGGACAGTATCCCTCTACCTATTTGCATGTGAAACATTACCTTGGTAGCTGGAGAACAAGATACAACACCAACTGCAACTGAGAATTAACGTGAAGACCTACTGGTGACAAGCAGAACAGGGCACCAATGCTATTGTTTTTCTTGTAGCCCCTGGTCCCCTAATACATCAGTGTCAAATGCAGCCTCAGTCAGTATCACATAAATCCAAGGATGCTTGGCTTGTGCTTTATAGCATCTGATGCCACTACGTATTATGGTAAGCCAGCCAGTTTTCTTTCAAAAGTTTTGTATATTCAAACAAGAACTTCCTTTACATTTAGGGAAGTCCCTTTTATAGAAAAAAGCAGCGGAAAAAATACAAACAGTTCCTAAACAGCCTGCTTCAGAACAGAACATGGATCAAAAGCTTTATGTGGGTCTTTCTTTTCCTGTGTGCTTCCTCTATAACAAAGGAAATGGTAACCAAATGCTTTCAAGCAAATGATCTTTGTGAAGGGGAAGGGAGGGAAGAGGAAGAAGGCAAAACCAAATCACTTCTGCAGCTGTATCTTGAGAAGTGTAAGTCAGAGATGCTACATTTCTTAAGAAGTTACTGAAATCACAGTTTTAAAAGAGATAATTATTATTGAAAGCTGTTTTATCTGGCTAAATAAATAACTGCCTAAGTCTAGACATGTCTAGACAATGATATTTCTGGCCATGATTACACAGGGTTACTAATTCATTTCTGTAAGTTCCTTCATGGACAATGTTCTAGTATAAACTAAACTATTTTTTTTCCAGAAACACTAAATAGCAGAGGTTCCCAGTGTAAAGGTAAGCCTCGCATATTTTCAGAGTGTGCAACTAGAGTAAGAAACACACCGAGGGTCCATCTGTCCTTAATACAAAGCAGTAATAAAGAAAGAGGGTCCAGGCCCTTTGCAATCTTATCTTGCTACTATCCAGTCTTGATCAGAGGCTGTTGCAACTAGGGGCTTTGGTTTAGGTTTATTGCACTCAAAAAAAAAAAAAAAAGAAAAAAAAGAAAAAGAAAAAAAAAGACATTATTTAGGACTCTAGAAATGCTGTATGTGCCACCTACAGCTATGTTTACCCAGCAATAAATGGAAGTGTGGTGGGGACAAAAGGAATATATAACTTGATTTGGTTACCCTAGGTGACAGTAGTGTTTCTGGCCTGAACTGCTTCTTCACAGGTATATACCACAGTTCTCCATGGGCCCTGGACTTCAGTGGCTAGCCCTACCAACTCTACCATGTCTGCTGGCACTGGTATTATCTAACAGTGTTTCCACATGCTTAAGCCACCTGGCACTGATGTAAACTGTAGTGTCCTTGTGAACAAGGAAAGCATCTAAACAAAGCTCATTAGTGAGTAATAAATCTTGATCCTTTATCTCTGTAACATATTTACTCAAATCGTGGTATAAATCCTAGCCAAAATAGGAAGTTTTGTTTCAGCTAGAGCAGTCAGCATCATTTCTCTTAAAAAACACGGAACCAGAATTAAGGACCGTATGCTGAACGGTTAGAGGGAAATTTCTGAAGAGTATCAAGAGTTTGATGACTGCCATTAAACCTTTGACAATTTCCATTTCACTCTCCTTCGTGAATGTGGAAGCACTCAAGAAAAGTGAATAATACAGTAACATATTGCACAACATAGCGCACAACTGCTGCTATAGGATAGATAACACAGAAGAGTTGCAAAGGTCTCTTCTCTGCACACAGAATACTGAACAATTTGGAATTATTTTGTTCTCCCACTTCAAAAGTTCTTTTATAAGTTTGGAAGAGTCTATGAAAATCTCTTGGTTTATGTCTGAGAGCATCAAAAGTCAACAGGAGTTATTTTTCTGAAACTACAACAGCAGCTGGAGTGTAACCAGTTGCTGAAAAGGCAAGGTGTGACAGATGGATTTGAAAAGACACTTTAGTATTTTCTCTACTCTAGTGTCATTTTGGTTTGGTCATGTTCTACTTCAGTGTTATTTTGGTGCTATATCAGGTCAAAAGGGGAGAGGAGGACAGAGTTCATCCTGGAAATTGTCAAGCAAATATTTTCCCCTTTTACAACACATTCCATTTGAACACTTCACAGCATTTTACACTTGTTCTCACAACATTGCACTTATCTAACAACATGGACATCTCAAGCTGATATGGTAATAGAGTTACCATGTTAGCATAGCATTAGGGTCCAGGCTGAGCAAAGCCTTGTCTTTTGACAGAGTTGTTTCCTTCTGAGGCTCAAGAGTGTCACAGATCTTTCATATGCCTGTGCAAAATGTCCATCTCCATTACTGCAGCTGCTCATCCGTGTCCTTTCCTGCCCCTTGCTATGCTACAAGAAGTACCAGAAGGCAGCTTGGGAGGGAAGGATTCAGAAGAGGACTATATGGTTGCCACTTTCATTTTTGGAACTTGAGAGTTGAATCAGCAGGAGCAGGGAATCACAGATCTTAGTTGACAGCACCCTAATAAAGGCAAAGCAGTCAGTCAAGACAAGGCTAAGAGTTTTCCATTTCCAATGTTTTCTGTGGTTGCAATGCCCTGTTGAGAGGGGCAAGTCAGAAGAATATCGTTTTGCAATATATGTCTGTTCTGCCGTGACCACTTCCCTGGGGAGCCTGTTCCAGTGACTGGCCGCCCTCTCAGTGAAGAACCTTTTCCTAATGTCCAATCTGAATTTCCCCTGATGCAGCTTCATACCATTTCCTCATGTCCTATCACTGGTCACCAGAGAGAGGAGATCAGCACCTCCCCCTCTGCTGCCCCTCTTGAGGAAGTTGTAGACTGCGATGAGGTCCCCCCTCAGCCTTCTCTTCTCCAAGCTGAACAAACCAAGTGACCTCAGCCGCTTCTCATAAGTCTTGCCCTTGAGGTCTTTCACCATCTTGGTCGCCCTCCTTTGGACACACTCTAACAGTTTGATGTTCTTCTTCTATTGAAGCACCCAAAACTGCACACAGTACTCGAGGTGGGGCTGCACCAGTGCAGTGCACAGTGGGACAATCGCCTCCCTCTACCCGCTAGTTATGCTGTGCTTGATGCACCCCAGGACACGGTTGGCCCTTTTGGCTGCCAGGGCGCACTGTTGACTCATATTCAACTTGCCATCAACCCAAACCCCCAGATCTCTTTACGCTGGGCTGCTCTCCAGCCTCTCGTCCCCCAATTTGTGCATATAACCAGGATTACCCCATCCCAGGTGGAGAATCTGTCACTTGCTCTTGTTAAATTTCATATGGTTGGTGATTGCCCAGCTCTCTAGTCTATCCAGATCTCTCTGTAAGGCCTCTCTACCCTCGAGGGAGTCCACAGCAGCTCCTCCTAGTTTAGTATCATTGGCAAACTTACTTAATGTACATTCGACTCCTGCGTCCAGATCATTTGTAAAAACATTAAAGAGCACTGGCCCTAAAATTGAGCCCTGGGGAACCCCACTGGTGACAGTGTATCACCTGTGAGCAGAGCAAGATGATCTAGATTAACTTCCCTTTGATCAAATGTCAACAGAAGTGCAATCTACAACCCTGCAAATAGACTTTGATGACCCTATTATTATCATCTGAACCTGTCAATTATTTTTAGAAATTGTAGCTTTGTTTGCTCTGGGACTTTGCATTTGGGTTTATATTGTTACTGGTCATATACTAACCCATAAGAATTGTTATATGATGAGACCTTAAAGAATGAAAGATTATGAGGGGTATGTGGCTCTAAGGCCTATAAGATACTGCCTGATAATTGGACTGGCACCTGTACATTAAGATGGGTTGTTTTTTTTTTTCCCTTGGCATTTCAATACATCCAGACCTCTTCTGGAATGATGGTCACAACTTACCCCAGCGTACCAAACAAAGTATAAAATGCTCTGTGCAAAATCCACTTGTTAAATATTTGACGAACTGGCTTTCACCAGCTTGCACCAACATTCCTCCCCTGGCTAGGATTATCAGAATTATAAAGGGCTATCGCAAATATATCTACTATAATGTAAGAGATGACGATTTCAGCCTTACAGTTAGAGATAAAACAAGCATCTCGGGTAGCCCTGCAAAACAGAATGGCATTAAATTATGTGCTCATCACTCAAGAAAGGTACATGTATACTGGTTAACACCACTTGCTGTACATATGCAGACTGAAATTAGAAAATAGAAATGAACATACACAAAATTTGAAATAAACTTCAGATACTGCATGAAATACGTAGAGAAAAACCTTTTTGACTGATGTGGGTGGCTCCCAGACATGAACGGATGGTTAGGAAAAACTGCTTAAGACAACATTGAAGTACAATTTGTTGGTGGATATGTATGTATTAGTTCAATTGATCTTATGTTGTAGCCAATCAATACGTGAAAGGATAGAACAAGGCATAACGCAAGCAGAGGCCAGAACAGTAATGCTGAATATGTTTGAGCATAAGGAAGAAGAAAAAGAAGTGCTTGGACTAATGACTATAAATGATTATAAAACCTAGAGGCAAGAACGGATGATGGGACAGCACAGCCCACGTGGTTATCGATCCGGGGCTGTCAGGAGTCGTGAGCAGGGCATCTGTGGCCCTTGTACCGTACTCTAGGTCTTTAAGAGAAAGAGCCTCCTTATCTGAAGGTGCCTGAAATTAATTTGTAAACAAATGAAGAAAGGAGCAAAGGGAATAAACCTAGGTAAGGCTAAGCAAATGTTTTTGGAAATAGAAATTGATAAAAAGAAGCATAATGAGGAATTTGAAATACTTGCAATGATGAATATGTGTGAGTGATAACTACTCACAAAAGGGGGCAATGAAGGGGAAATTCAAATTCAACTGATTAGCAGTGGTAATTTGTGACCAAGGAATGATCTGGCATGGAAAGCAAGAAGGCCCAACTGCAAGAAGGGGTTAAAGTGTCTGGAAGCAGGGATGCCAGAGACAGAATGACTTCCTGTAAGGGAGTGAAGTTTCCCTTGGTGATGAGGTAAGAAACAGCTGCAGCATTGTCTTGTAGCCATCCTGGAATTCCAGTGCTCAGGGACCACCTTTGGGCAGCAGAGCTGGGGAGGGGAATGGACCCAAGGCCAGGCTGAGGTACCCCATGCAATCGCTCATGGGATTGGTGCTGGTGCAAGTGTATATAAGGAATCTGCTTGTGACACATCTTTGCAGACTCCTTGTAGAACCACTTATTGTGGTAGGACTATGCCTTATGAATTGCTAATTTTTTTTTTTTTTTTATGTTTAAGCACCAACGTGTGTTTAATTCACGTCGAGGGGTACCATAAAAATTCCCCAACACATGCAAGAGCTGAGACTATACTACAGCAGGTTTATCATTGTGATTCCTAAAGTGCTGCATAAATAAGACACCCTAGTAATTTGTCAAGGCTCTACCATACTGTCTAAGCAGAGCACTATTAACATCTATTGTCTAGAAATTGTTTTTGCTTTGTATCCTTTGTATTCTTTAGTCAAGAAATCCTCTTAATCTTGTTTACTAAAATCTGATGTACACTTCAGCATCCCAAGGAAGCTATAATGTAGTAATGACTAATTCCTACATAACTACATTTGTAAGATTTTTCAAAATCTTTAGGAAATATATCATCACACCTTGTACTGATTAGTATTTATAACCAGCTTATCCAAACAGATGTAGCACAGTATTGATTATAGCTCTATGACTTGCATGCTGCTTTATATCATGGTGAACAATTCAGTTATACAAGTTCATTTCCTGAACATTCCTACAAGCCAGTGTTTATTTTGTGTTCATGCGACGAGCGAGGGAAGC
>VZTQ01003217.1:0-93409 GCA_013400755.1 Pelecanoides urinatrix
TCTATGATTCTATGATTTATGTTCTGCTACTGGAAAACTGAAACACCACTTCAGAGGCTGAAGAGAAACGACTGTTGATTTATGCTATTGTGGCTAAGGAAAGAATACAGCTCTAATTTGCGAGATGACTCTGCATTGTAAACACGCTGACCCAAAGTTTCATCTGTTGTACATTTGTTCTAAGACAGCGTTGTTTTATTATTGGAAGTAATTGATGATTATGTGCACAGCGCCGTAGCGTGTGCTGTTACATAGGGTTTTTAAGAAGGACCAATGTGCTCAGCATTGTGGGAGGGGCAGTGCAAGGAGATGCTCAAAGAGCTGCTTCTGTACCTCTCACTGGGTCCAGTTTCTTACAACGTTTTGATTTTTTGTATTTTTTTCCATCTGTCTCACAGAGTGTGCAATGGAATGTCACTTTATTGTGTTTAGCCTTAGTGCTCAAGAGTTTGGGTTGAGTATGTTGGTATCACTAACGTGCAGATGGAGAGACGTGTATGTGTACAGCTACCGTCTGTTGTCTGATGGTTTACTGGTAAGATTTTTCACAGATTTGGTTTAGAGAGAGCTTCAGCGCCCAAGGCAGCACTTACTAGGCAAGAATCTTCAAAGATACAAGTAATTAATATCTAGTTATAAGACTAAGACTAATAAAATTGTGATGTATTATTTAAAGTCATCTGTTTCATAATAAATTGTGAACAATGAAGTAGCTTTGTATTAATATCTTGTATTATCTAACATTTAAAAATGCATATTCTCCCTGTTGATTTCTAATTAAGATCATTTTAGTGCTAATCTGAAAAGTAGCTTATTAGAAATAAAAGTTGAGAATGAAAATTAAAGGCTGTAAAAATATGCAATTAATGGCTGGGATCCCAGATAACCAAAGATTTTAATAATACTTATGATTGATCTCTGTGTGGCTTTCCTTTTTCTTGGCCACACAAAATATAAAGATGACCAACATGCTTCATCATGTTTATTTAGAAAAAAACCAGGACATTTTGCAAGTATTTTTGTAATTACTGTAGAGCATTTTCAATCCATTCAGAACCAAAATGATTCACATGCAGTTCCATTAAACTTCTTGTAAACACCAACTTTGTCTTTTTCCCATCTTTCACCTTGTATTCATTGGTATACTGATCAGATTCCTGTCACAGTTTCTCTGAAAATGTTGGTGCAAAGAAAATTCTCATCCTGTGCACATTTTTTAAGTTTTATTGTTATTCAAACTAGAGGGAAAGTATTACAGTGTAAATATTTTGGAAAGTTAAGGGTATTTTGTGATTAATATGATGCCAGCAAACTGTTGCTGGTTGCAGATTCTTCCTCGTCAGTGTATTGTGTTCTGACTCAGTTACATCCATGTACTGGGTATCAAAACCATTTCACGTTTTTCTTAAAAGTTTCAAATAAAAGCTCTATTTCAAAGTAAGCCTTAACTGTAGAAACATATGCTTGCAAATCATAAGTAAAAATTATAAAGAAAAATTTCAAGCAGCTCTGGTTAGCACTTAGAATAAAGGTGCAGTGATTCATAGGGTTTATATCTCGTGCCTTACATTAATCATCATCACTGTTTTGTTGTGCTTTGTTTGAACTGTGCAACCATTCAGAAAGATCAATATTAAAATACTTATGTGTTGCAAATTGTATTTTATCCATGCAGTTGCGAGAGAATCCCTCTTTTCATGCATGCAGAAGTCCCCCTTTTTTTCTTGGCGTGAGAGTTTGCTTCAGAGAGTCACAGGACGGTTGAGTTTGGAAGGGACCTGTGGAAGTCATCTTGTCCTACTTGCTTGCTCAGGCAGGGCCACCTAGAGCCTTTTACTCAGGACCATGTTCAGATGGGTTTCCAATCTATATCGTACTATGACTCTTTTTTCATTAAATGTGGACAATTTTCTCTTCGTTAAATGCAAAAGTATTTGAGGAGCACCAACATGGTTTTACCTGGAGCCTTCAAACTTAGGAGAAAAAGAAGAGAATGAAGTAAGAAAATTTATTTTGAAGAGATGCCATCAAACATTAATACACTAATGTTAATTTTGCTTTTAAAAGATATTTGAGACATGAAAGATCTGGATTAGGAGTAAGTTTAGAATATTTTTCCTAATGCTAGGAGTTCTTCTCTAATTCTTCTTTTATTTCCTTCTCTGACAGCTCATTGTGCTGATAAATGTGTCCATGGTCGTTGTATTGCTCCGAACACCTGTCAGTGTGAGCCTGGCTGGGGAGGACCCAACTGCTCCAGTGGTGAGTTTTCACCTGCTTCTGCCCGTCTCGTGCTCTTTCCACAGCGTTGCCCTCTCTTTTGAGCAGCTTATCATTGATCCTTGGGCTCCTGGCTTCTGGTCAGGGGGTTGTTCCGAGTTGTCAGGTTACTCTGCATGACCTGATTTTTCTTCGTTTACTTGCAAACATGTTACCCTGTAGCAGCACGAAATGTCGTGAGCTATTTTGTGCTCAGAAACATGC
This sequence comes from Pelecanoides urinatrix, assembly GCA_013400755.1. Lineage (NCBI taxonomy): Eukaryota > Metazoa > Chordata > Aves > Procellariiformes > Procellariidae > Pelecanoides > Pelecanoides urinatrix. The sequence goes on from VZTQ01003217.1 coordinate 2,485, forward strand.
CAGATAATACAGAACTTGGTATCTGGAGTAAAGTAGATAAAACCAGATTTTAACTGTAAGAAAAACTCTAATTTTTTATTTTCCTAATGCGTAAAGAATGACGGTGCCAGGGCGTGTGTAAAAGCTAGGAGCAAAGCCTTCCTCACAACCCTGTCCTCCTTTTTCACTCTGCCACTGACTTGTCCTTTCTTCCCCTCACTGTGTTCACCTCTTGCATTATCAGTTGCTCCCTGTCTGCTCGGTCTCTTTCCATTTTGCTCTCACTGACTAGTCACGTGTCTCCACCTTTCTTCTCCTTCCCCTTTGCCGTGAGAGTGCATGCAGGAGACGAGGGGAGCAGGAGAGGAGCATGGAGGACACAGGCGGCAGGGGCAGGGTGGCACCTTCCCGGCTTGGTGTGCGGGTGCAGCCATCTGCAACCCGGCGAGCAGGTGGTCACGCTCGATAAAGAAATGGTGAAGAGCAAGGCCATCACACGCTCGATGCAAGAACATAGCAAAATGTCAAAAACACAAAGTGAAGTCATAAAATAGTGTCAGTTCATGACCTTTTTAGTTACTGCTGTTTTCTAGACTCTTTGAGTGTAGAACCAGGCGCTGCAGGCTGCAGTAAGGCAGTGAGGTCTGGACAGAGGGCAGAAACCCCTTGGCGGCGGGGCGGGCGTGTTTGTGCACTGTCCTTTCCTCTGTCAAAGGTAATGGTTTGTGCAGACCATGAATTGTTATTTTTTCTTCCCTTCGCCTGAAATAGAGTTTCTCAGAGTAACTCTTGATTTTTTTATTCATTATAATTTGTTATTTATTCCATCTTTCTCTTCCCCTTCGTAAGGCCTTTGGAAATGTAATGTTTAGGCTAACGTTACAACCATATACTTTGTGACAATCAGGTTCAAAGTGGGTCACTGCTAGTGACTGTCCACTTGAAAGGAACATATTTTAGTCAACAATTAAAAAAATATATATTTATAATTTACATTTCACAGACCATATAAAATTCTAATTCATAAACCAGACCTTGATGTCTTGCAAAGATATGCTGCTAATTTACTTAGTATGGGATTCCTATAAAAATAACAACTCTGAAAAACCTAGATCATCAGACAAAAATAACACGGTTGTATTTTCACCCTCATTTTTTGCCGCTTTACAAAAATAGGGAAATGTTCTTTTTTTGCAGACAAGGTGCTATAGTGACTCTTCATCTGGAACTGATCTGTTGTTTAGGCAGCATATTTTGTGAAATTTGAGAGAGAAAGCGAGTGAGTGAATAAAAATATGTAATAATGAATTACATGAGGAAAAACTTAACCATTTAAAAATTATTACATTTGTTGTATAGTCTTTGTATATACTTACATGTGATTCTTTTCATAAACAGCTCTAAAGAAACACCAAGTTTTGCGTAAGGCATAAAGCTGAAATAGTTAGCTATGCAATGTTACTGTAATACTGATCTTAATCTAGTGTGCTGAATTGTCAAAAGAAATTGTCAAAAAATGTTATCTTCCTTTCTGAAAGCCTTACGTACCAAGCTCTTCTGTAACTAATCAAGTGTGCAGAAGAAACATCTATCACTAGACAACAGAGAATGGGGAGATACTGTTATTTATTGTGATTTCCAAGTTTGAAACTTGCTGAAAGGGCACTTTCGATGAGACAGGAACCTCTAAATCTGTCTTTGGAAATAATCCTTCCTCTCACAGGGTTTTCTAGAGTCCATTTCCCTTACCTGTCTGGTATAATTCATTTTGAATACATGTGCAGCTCTTTTCTTCTGCTTCTTCCTCAGCTGGTTGCCTTTGATTGCTTGTCACAGCAGCCTCAATAGCAAAAATACTTTCTGGTGTATGTACACAACAGGCCAAAGCTGCAAGGTCCTTTGTTCATGTACCTTTGAACAGTGTGATCTCTGGAGAGGTTGGTGATCCTCTAAAAGCGTGACGTTAGAGCTGACTGGAACTACTGAAATTTGTTTCGGATTGCTAGTGTAGTCCTAGGAGAAGGGGGGTAGGCTCAGGAAGAGGGTATTTTTGTGCATCTGCTACAGGGACATGTTTTGGAATTTATCCCATTCCATGTGGACAAACTTAAGAAAGATGTTGCTTTCACCAGATTGTCCATCTGAGTTTGAGCGCTGCTGTTTGTTGCTAGCTGTGTGTGATTTCCTTATCTGTGTGTCTGAGAGCTACGGCGCAGATCAAATGGAATTGAAGAGCAGTGGATAGTGTTGGAAAGACAGTAAATGATAGGGTTTTGGCTCTCTGGCACTGAGTTTTATTGTTGCTTGCCCTACGTAGGAGATTTTCATATTTTGCCTTTAACTGTATTTTCTGCATGATTTCCAACTTGATTAATTTTATTACCAGAAAAGTACAATGAGATTAAATAAAGAGATGCTTTTTAAAAATAATAATTCTGTTGATATGGCAAGTTATTCATTCAAGAAAAATGCATGCAAATTGCCATACTGTAATAATGTCTATCATATAAACATGTAACTATTTAACTGAATAATGGAGAAGGAACAATGATTACAAGACAGGCAAGTATTTTTGTAAGGCAGAAACTCAGGGATTTAATGGTTACTGATGACCAAGTAAAATATTGTGACTGAAAGTGAGAGATTATTCTCAAAGTGTGAGATGTTAGGCAAACTTCCAAATTTAGTAATCTGTTCATTTTCATGGACGCAAATGTGTTAGAAGCAACTGTTCTACCTAAGCACTAAACTTCTTGTAAAACTGCAGAACTAAACTTTTTCTTCCCAAGTACTAGCCTTTCTCTATTAGGATTGATTATTTTCCTTAGAAAGACGTTTCATCTCTATGTCTCTGACAACAGAGTTAGTCCTATTGCGGCATCTGTCCATCTGCCAACCCCCAGCTTGATTTTTATGTGTTGTTTCTCAGTTGTATGTACCCAGTGTGTTTAAAATAAATTTTTGAACCGTATGCCACGGCTTCTATGTGACGGTGGCTTTCTGGGTGGTCATTGCAGACAAGTGCTTCCTAAACGCTGTAGTGTTCTCTTCAAAAATGACAGAGTGATTGCATGGTCTAAATTCATATATTGTGCTGTACAAGCTGGATCAGCAAGCTTCCTCCCCCATCTTTGCATACCACCGTGTGCTGCGGCCTAATAACCTTTCTAGGGACTAAACTTCTTGGGAGACTCCCATTTCCTTCTGTAGCAACCATTACCTCCTTTTTGTGACGAGTCTTGTCCAGTTCCTAATAGCCTAGGTCAGTGGCTGCTTTCAGTTAGGGAGAAGAGGGATAAAGATTTGACTAGACTACTGAGGCTGTCCCCTTTCAGGGCTTAATTCTAGCCCAACCCATAACTCTCCTCTCCATCACATCCTCTGCCTTTCTCAAAACCTTGCATCCCACCTGAGGGGATAGGATTGGATGTATTCTTCTGTGAGTAAAACCTGAGTGGTGGTCTTGGAATTTGGCTAATTAAATAATATTTCCTTGGGGAACATTTCCCGTGTTAAATGTATTTTTTCTTTTTTAGTTAAAGGACATATACTGTATTAGGCAGTGTTTGGTTGCAGTGAATTTCAGTGGGAGGTGATGAAGGAGATGATGATAATGCGCACATTCTGAAAAGAAATACTACTTGGATTGAGAGATCAGTCATTTGCAGAACACTTCCATTCTAGCGGGAGAAATGACAGTCATGCGAAACAAGTTATTCTAATAAAGATTTATCGACTGAACACAGTAGTCAGGTCAATGACAAACAAGTGAACAGAAGACGTGTTGAACCTATCCCTTGGAGCGAGCGAATCAGCACAACCAGCGCACTGTCAGCACCCCTTTGAAGAAGTGTTTGTGGACTGCAGGAGTTCATAGGTTCTGGGCTGGGAGTGAGGAAAAAGTTAAGAAAAAAGGACACAGTGGTAAAGATAGGTATGTTTATAGATTAAAAATGTAAACAAATAGATTTTATTGAAAAACAAACGAACTAACACAGCCTTTCCCTCCCAAACTGGATTATTGTTTATATCAAATTTCTAACTTGCATGTGTCAGATTGGATTGTTACATGTTACAAGAGCGTTTTTGACTGCAGGTTCTGTATAAAGCAGTCTTATGTAAAAGTTGCTACACATAGTGATAGTTGGCTGTCTAGATGTGTAGAGATGATCAAACCATGTTTTACATTTGTAGGTTATGTTTTCTGCCTGTTTTCTGCTCACACCCTTGCAACAGTATTTGCTGTAATACATAATATATGGGCCTGATTGTCAGTTTTGAATGTGTATGCAAGATAGATATGCATGCAGCCAGACATGGAGCCCCACTAAGCAATCAGGACATTCACTTTGTTTTTCTTCTCATGCCTAGTAGTCCACATATAATTCCTTCAAAATCAATAGGACACTTTCTAAATAAGCTGGAGCAGAGGCAAAAGGCCAAAATCAATATTACACTGACTTGTCTGCAATATAGTCTTCGTGATCCCCCAGCTGGCTGAGTAGTAAAGCAAAAAGGAATGACACGTTTTTGGTTTATGACAAGTATGTTAGGATTGTTTGTGGAAATGTGAATAGGCATTTTCTATTTTTATTGCATTTAAGTAGTCTGTTATTTGTTTGAGTCACTGGATTTTCATTTGTAATTTGATTCTGTTGGTGATTAATAGAGTTTCATTGGGGCTATAGTCTGAGGGCGTAGGGGTAGAACAAGTGGAACTAAGGCATAATTTGGCTCCAGGGTTTTACAAAGCATGAGAAGAGAACTGACTTTTTCCTTAATACAGTAAGCTGAGAGTTTAAAGCTGGCATCTCAGAGAAACATCCTCTTACCTTTAAATACACTTGTTAAGGAAACTTATAAGATACAGTAGCTCTGCCTCTGTCTGATTTCCTTCAGTGTCATGGGTGTTTGTAAAGTTTGCAGATTCCATGAAAATCTCACTGTTTTCTTCATGGGACTTGGCAGATGCAGAATATGGCAGAAACTGGATCCCTTGGCATAGCTTGTGTGAGACACTCACGTGAGTTACAAGCACTGCCTGTTTCTCAGTGGAGCTTATAATTTCCATTAACCCTATAGAGGTGGGTGTGTGACTGTTTTCTACAGACACACTTGCACCCCAAGTGAAACAGCCCCCTCGGTGTGGGTACCAGGCAAGGTGCCTGGGAGCATCTTGTACACTCTGATGGCACAGCTTGTGAGTCTTGAAGCTTCTTTGACCAAGGCATTGCTTTCCGTTTCATTTGAAAGCATTTTGACAAACAGAGCTTGCAAGATACGCTTAGAGAGCTTGCTCATCCTTAAGTTTTCCAAGCTATTCAGCAGGCTGTAGAAATAGGTTCTGGTTTTAACGACATGCTTGCACCAGAAGGGCTTGATTCCCAGAACTGAGAAACTGCTAAATATGCAAGTGAAACTGCAGAGTACCCTGACAGAGAGCTATTTGCTTTAACGGAAAATGTAGTGAAACAGCTCATTCAAGTAATGAAGAACTGCCCCCCACCCCAGCTCCCAAATGGCTACTTGCGCAGATGCATCCTGTTAGCAAAAGTGACAGCAGGTTGTAAACAGTCTTAAATTTAACCTTTTCTTATTACATGTGTCTTCCCCATACTCTTCACTACCCTTAATTCTTCTGCAATTATTACTTCTGTAATTCCCCTAACTGACTTCTCAGTTTTGCCAGCTGAACTCTTTATCTTCTCCTCTAACAAGGCTGAATATCTTTGGGTTGAGAAACTAACCCACCAGCAAGCTGGGTTGGGTGCAAATAGGGAAAACAGATATTAATGGAAGTTGCCATCATCTTCATTGTTGACAGTCACTACAGTGTCATTATGGTAGGTGGTATCAAAATTCCCAGGGCTACATAGCAGCTGTGCTTTTCTAGAGTTCAGTACAACAATATATTTGAAATTATATTATTCTTATGTTTAATATAATTTCTGTGCTATAAAGCATTTTGGTTTTGAAGTTCTGGGAAATGAATGGACTTTTTTTTTTTGATTTTATGGACATGCTTCTGTGTTTTGCTGAAATACAATTTCAAGCTTTAAAGCAATAGCAAAAACAAAAATATATTTTCTACAAAACTCAGTTATTAAATTTACTTATGTTGAGATTTACTGAAGGAGGGCATTGCAGTAAATAGTGGTAGTTTTATTGATTTGTAAACATTTTCTGGATCAGAGATGCTTTACATTTCTGCTTTTCACCATTTCATAAATTCAGTATGTTTGTGGTGTTTACCTAAGTTGATTTCTTGAATAATATCTGTGTAAATTTTTTTTTTCTAGTAACAGTGCAAAAGTATTTTTAGTATTGATTTAATTTCAATCTGCATTATATATTGGCAGACTTACATATTGTCAGTGGCTCACTTAGCAGGTTTTCAAGGATGTGAAAGCTAACATATGTTGCTAATTGAAAAATTAAGATGACCTTCAAGTCATTGCAAAAAGGGAAAATGCTAATTCATGGTCCTACAAGGGGATCTGAGCAAAATTAGAATCATAGACAACAGTCCATTTTTTACAGTACAATCAGATTCTTATAATTTTTTAAGTTTTCCTATAATAGTGATTATTTTTAACAGGTTTTATCTCAGTAGCAAGATAAAATGAACACTAAGAGCCACCTGTGTGTGTTTTCCTTAGCAATTGTCCAACCTTGTCTTCTGATGTCCAAAGCACTTTAAAAGTCTTCTGAAATTTATGGCATGTGAAAGTCATATAGTTTCAGTCTTTTATAGAATCTGAAAAACACAGTTTCATTGTTCTTCCACTTCACGGATCAAAAGGCTTTTACAAAGTAAAAAAGAAAAATGGCTAGATTAAATTAAAGCTTAGCATTTTGAATAAAATCCTTCCTTATACACAAAACAAAAAGTAAGAATGAAAAATATGCCACAGGGTAAAAAGCCTACACAATAACAAATGAAATGAGGTAGAAACAAAAGACTCAAAGAAAATCTAGATGTAATAGAAAGTGCATTCTGAAAAAAACCACTACTATGCATTTCTGTGTCTGGGATGTAGGTAAAGTAAGTCTTCTACTAAGAGGCATTGATATTTGATAGTTATGAGTGATTCTTTAAAGGAAAAAGATTTTTTTCCTGTTATGCATGTGCATGTATTTTCATAACAACCTGAGGTGACTAGAACAGAGCATATAAAAAATAGATGGTGAATAATCTCATGTTTTTATTAAATAAGACTTTGAGGGTTTTCTAAAGGATGTTTTTATTGTACTTTTCAGAATAGCTGGCTTTGTTTTCTGGCTTTTTCGACTCATCTCTGAAATTTCTGTTTGCCGTGTTCCACATTTACTGTCTTGCAATCCAGGCTGACATACAGGTTAATATCACTGGGGGCTTAATGCATCTTGTAGAATTTTGAACACACTTGAGTATTTATAGCTTTCAGAATCAGTGGGAATTTACTTTTACTTGGTTTAAATTCCAGTTGGGAGAATTATTATCTGTTTCTTATCCTGCAGGAATATCCTTAGGGAAACAAATGCCATCAAATTAGATCTGCAGCTAACCAAATCATAATAGCAGAGGGTAGTTTCAAGAATACTCTCTAAACTTTCCCATAAGGATGATGTGGGTTTATATTAGTGACAACATTCATATTTTTGTCATGGTTTTTGCTTAGTGAATCAATGAATGTTGTTCTGAACACAAACATACTCAGAAATGAAGATCATTAAGAGTAGCACCTCTATGGCTATGACTTTTCATGGCCTTATCAGCTAAGAGTAATTGAGGATCCATAAAGTATTATCCAAGTTTAGTTTTGCGTTGACCAAAGGTACATGATGCCTGAATGTAATATATGACCTATTTGACTGTTGTCATGGTATGTGAAATACCTTTTTTCCTGTCAAGAAGGACATCAATCCAGTTTTCTTACAAGATTTTAATCTGGAGTGTGGTGTACACCATGTCTTCACAAGCCTTCAAATTGTAATTACGGCAGTCTCTTTGGGCAAAACAGTAAACGCATTTTCAGGTATGCAAAATACAAGACTATCTAACACATGAATTAGAATTAAATTTCCTTTCTGTTAATACTTGGAATTTAGATGGGCATCTGTTGTTGGTGGAGAAAAGGGAGGACTTGTCCTAGGCGTGTTTCCTTACTGAGGTCATCAGACAAAGAATTGAGTTGAGTGGCTCCTCTCACCTATAAATTTAAATGCAGCCTTCATTAAAAGTTATTCTGTTTTGTTGTGGAATTCTTACCGAGTTTCATCAGGTTCTACTTACTGCCAATTAGATATCCAAAGTATTAGTTCCACTAATGTATATTTATGTTAAGACAAGCTTATTTCTTGCTTCTGGAACAGGAGGAAGAGTCATTCTTCCAAATGCCAAACTCTGGACAGCCTTAGGGCAATTTATAATAACAAGATTGTCAGTGGGCTACCCCTTTGGATAAATCAAAGTTTTCTCGATATTGGCCAATTTTACTTACACTGGCTATGCTTGGCCATTAGTGGTGATTATTGCCTGATAATCCAAGTCACTTGTGGGCCCTCCTAGAAACGTTACTCTTTTCTTACTTATATCATCTGCTCCAAAAGGCTGGAATAGTTTTTAAACTAGGGCATGTTACAGTTGGTCTGCTTTCAGCTGTAGATGATGGTCATTCTTGCTCCTTGGTGGACCTCATGGCTGTCCCTGCTGGGGATTTGTGGACTCCTTCTGCAAGTGAAAATACAGAATAGAAAGTTGTCTCTGCCCCAGAGAACCTATGGTTGAAGGAAAAGAAAAGAGATAACACAAAGCTGGGAACATATAGGAGATGAGGGAGGAAGCAAACACTGATAAATGACCATGGCATGTAGTGGTTTTGACACACTCGCCGCATCAACTTTTTCCAGACTTCACAGGAAGGACTTGTAAAGTAGGGATGTGGAGGAGGACATCATGGCAGTTTTATGGCTTGGGGTATGGAAAGCTGTGCCAGTTTGTAGAGGCAACTTGAGAAGAAACAAGGAAGGCGATAGTCTGAAAATGCAAGAAAGGGGCTAATGTCAAGGGTGATGTAAATGTGGGGGTTGCTATTTGGGTACTGGATGAGAAATGATAGATGAGAGATAGACCATAAAGGCCATGAAAGTAAGGACAAGGCAAGAGATCTGAGAGTCAAAGGAGGGATGCAAAGGAAGGCACAAAGATTTAGGCTAGTCCTTGATGTGACAACCTAGAAAGGAAGAAGGGTCAGTCAAAGATGATGTTGAAGTTATGGGCAGCTTCAATTTGTTTTACATGCTGGAGCAAGGAAAATCAACTTTCATTTACTAAAGGCTGTGGCTCCTTGAACCTATCTGAAGAAATTATGTTGGAGTTTTGAGGAGACAGAGAGATGGGAATTCTGCATATTTGCCACTGTTTGCTTATTTTAAATTTATGCTTCACAATATTGCATTCCAAGTGAGGGAGTGTTCACTCTGTTCCTGCTGTTTGTGGTAGGGAATTTTGTTTTTGGTTGTTTTAAAAGACCATAAAAATATGTAAACCTAATGCTGCGGTAAGAATCTCCTCTGTTTTGGCGACAGTGGTGCCTATTTCCAGAAAGACACAGCAGTGTGTGTTGCAGAAAGATGCGTAAGCCAGAATAAAATCTCATTCTGTTGTCTTGGTAGTACGTACAAGACAGTTACAAAAAATGATAGCACGAAAAATAAATCTTAGTTTTTCTGTGATTCTTCACTTTCACTTCCCCATTAGCAAAAAAGAAAGACAAAAAGAGAAGAAAGATCTTAAAAAAAACCCACTGCGATAAACATTGTCTGGCTTGAATATCATGGTATAAAGGAAACTGTAGCATACTTAGATAGTTGCAAGTTAGTGTTTCTAAGGATGTTTTTCTTCTGAAATGTTTTTTGGCTTGATTTGATAGCCTTATTTTGTTCTCATTATAGGCCATTCTTTAGAGAAGTACAGAATTGTAGGTGATCAAGGTGGGTTTGTCAGGAATAAACTTGGACTGATTTGTACTTTTCTTTTTGTTGCCTTTTAATGAAATCAATGGAAAAAACCACCAAAACCCCCTTACAATTGTGTGACCACATTTAGTTAAAAATGTCTTTGTTTAGGAGCAATAAAGGAGTTACCGAGATCTTCAGATGTGTTTCAGATTATTATAAAAATTCATTACCTTGTACTATAAAATATCAGGGCTCCCTCCACCCCAATTTGCAAATCACCAGCCGCTCACAGAAACCATGTGCATAAAACCATGTCTAGCCCAGCATAATAACAATGTGCATTAAAGTTGTTATACTAGGAAATACAGAACTTTAAATGTTCAAAAGGCCCCAAAATGATAGCAATTTGCATTACAGATTTCAATTTCTTCTTGAAGGTGATTTTTTCACCGTTGAACCTTTGAGCTTCTCTATGTTTCTGAAGTCATTGTTTGGCACTCAGTTTCAGCAACTGTTTCTTTATGATGGAGACCTGTATTGTCTTAGAGTTTCATACCATACTTGCTCATTTTAAATGAGGGTTTATAAAATGCAGTGCCCTTATTCCCAAAGGAAAACTTTCGCTTTCACTGAGTAGCCTTTTGAGAGAAAAGTTCTTTGTCCTGTGCTTGTAGCAGTGTGATGTGCACAGCAAGTATTGTGGTGACAACAAAGATATTCCCAGATGAACAGAATGTGTAAAAAGAAAAATGACAACAAGATGTGGCATTAATACCATGGTGTTTGTTAAACATTTACTTTGATTCCCTCCCCCCCTACAGGGTAAGGTGATGGCAGAAAGGACCCTGTGAGTCTACTAGAAAAGCCGATGGGGAGCAGCTGGCTGGTTCTTCTGTTTAAAACAGAAAAACCTGAGGGTGAACATAACATATGTGAAAAGGGGAAGGAGAATGACTTTTGTAAGGAAGGTGCTCTGCGTAAAGCAGAGCGGCATTAGACCAGTTCTGCATGATCAATACAGAAAATTAACCCTGGTTTACTGATTGGATTTTGCATTTCTGCAGGATTCAGACTGTTTCCCCGAGTTGTTGGGGCTGAGATGCTTTGTCCTTGTGTCAAAACCATTCTGAACGTGGAGCTCTTGTCTCTATAGTTTGCTTCCCTTTCACATATACCGTGTGCTAAAACAGATGATTTACAGCTCCAAATCTGTTCAGAAGCCAGTAGCCAACACTTTTGCGTGTGCGTGCATGTAGCAGTTGCGTATGCGCGTGTGCCTGTGACCTTGGTGCAGTCAGGACAGTCAGGGCAGCTATTCTGATTGAACTCCAGCTGACATTCTGTAACCTGATGATAGTCGTTATCTCAAAGACTATTCCATTCCACTAGATTAGCAGCTGTGACTTCCAGCCCAGCTTTCTTAGTGTCTGAATACTAGGAAGCAGCAGAAATAGTCTGATGTAATAGCTGGTAAATTTAACCTCCAAAACTAATTAAAAATAAACCAAACTCACTACAGGAAACGTTTCTACCCTTTGCTGTCTTCTTTTTTAACAGTAAACTGAGCATCAGTTTCTGACAAATCAGTTTAATTTCCTATGGGGAACATTATTGATTATCAGTCAGGGGACCTAGAAGTAAAATATGTGGTTTATCCATCTTGTTCAAAGTTATTATTTATTCCCATTAATCCTACAAATTTCGCCACAGTTCTGCCCATAACTCACAGATAGATGCTAGGCTGGTGACAGACCTTGCGTAAAGGACTATCATGCAGTTGTACTGTGGTGGGGCCACTGTTGTCCTGGTGGAATGCTTCACCGTTGTACTGGAGTGAAAAATTGCATAGTCAATATTTGTTACCCACCTGGCCATTGCCAGGAAAATGGTTGTGAGACTGGAAATCCTATCAGCTGCCATATGATGCTTTTTATTTTAATGATTTCCTGAAGACATAATGAGAAGATCACGCCAGGAAACTAATAAATTACTATGTACTGTGCGGTACATGCTCTTACAGTAAAATAGTTGAGAAAGGTTCAAGTTCACAGGCACAGCACGTTCACCTTGGACATCAGTAAATCTCTAGGAGACGGCGGGGCGCAGCCCGGGGAGGAAGACTAGGGACGGGACTGTAAAAAAAGCAGAGGGAGTACGAGGCCTCTGATGCTTCACAAGTGAAGCGGTTTCTAGCAAGGCAGTCTTGGTGCCTGGGTGTTGGGTGCGATGGCAGCTGCGTGGTAGTAGATGTTTCTGGTCTATGTGGCTCTGAGACTTATTACACTGGGTCTTCAAGCAGCTGCATGAATGTTGTTGCACTGCACCAAATACCCCATTTCCAGCTATTGGTGAAAGAACACAAGCTTGCACTTTTCAATCAAGATTAAGTCTTCTCTTGCCTGTCACGTCTTTATATCTAGAGCGTGTTCAGGCCACATTCATCCTTGACTGAGCTCTGCACTGGAACAGTCATGGTCTGGTGATCAGTCTGAATTTTTCTGTTTATCAGACATGCCAGGACAAGTTTTTAAAAATTTTTTTTAAATTATTATTATTTTTTAATTATTCCATGAGGAATGGCTGAAATTGAAATTGTCTATTTTGTCTGGGAGCAGGAGGAAGACTGTTATCTGAATCCAGACTAATGTGTTAAGCAAAAAAAAAAAAGTAGGGGTGTCTGCTCAGTCATGACAGAACATGCTACTGTCTCAGACATCTCACCACCCATACATAGTTTTATATATATACCAAAATAGCTAGTTTCGTGACAACAATTTGAGGACTGGTTAAGCATGAGGATTACACTTTCTATTCCATGCAGACATGTTGAAAATAAACACATAACAGTTCTGAATGAACGTGAGTTATAATGGGGAAAGGCAACTTGTGGGATGCTGTGTGCTGTAGACAGCAATGAGTTGTAGTATAGTCCGGAACAAAACCCACACATCTTCAAAGAGAGAAGCCATAATAAGATGAACAGTTTTTCTGTCAGTTTGACAGTATTGCTGGGTGTTTATGATACATACAATTCTTTCTGTTACTCTGTATTTCATTGTGTGTAGGTGCTCATAATATCTCCATTATGGATGCACGTTCTAGTGACCTCTCCTGGGAAAAAAAAAAAATCATAAGGAGTAGATTCTATAAAAGACCTTAATCCCTTTTTATTTGTGAGGCCTGAGTGAACAGCTCCTATAGCTGAATAATTCCTACCCTGAGGAGGATTCTTGAATTACTTTGCATTAGTCTAGGAAAGTGTGCTTGTTCTCTGCCTGGCTTTTTTGCCCCAGGAGAAGACTGGGAGAACAATGGTTGTCAGTCTCCAAGAGGAGAGCCTGGTCTTTGAGTCACTGCAGTTGTGGCTTTTCCGTTGTACTGCTTTTGTCAACAGAACATAAAAATAAAATCAGATCATTTGACCATATGATTAGGACATTCCTGTTGAACTTTAGGTGACCTTAATCTTCTGGCTCTTTACAGAACTCCGGTGTTTCTCACTTAGGAAAAATTTCTTCTTTAACATTAAGGTTTTTCTTTTGATGCTGAAATAACCTCTGAGTGGTTTGCTTATAGGGTCTTAATGGGCTGCATTGGGGCAGACAAGAAAAGATGCATTTGAATGATCATGAAGACACATTGGATAACCAAATTTGTAACATCCAGGTGAAGTTTAACCATATAATCGTTAATTTCTGTTGCTTGGTGGAACAATTCTTGTGTTTCCTTTTGCCCTATCAGTATATTGCAAGATTGAAAAGGAAATATTTGCAATTATGTAAACAAGTAGGAACTTGTGGATTTGAAAAAAATCATAATCTTATGTTGAGTAAGCTTTGCAACTTCCTTGTGGATTCAGACAGTTGTTTATGGATTTAGACTGCATTTTTTTACTTTTTTAAGTTAGCAAGACTTCTCTGTGTAAATTGAAGCTCACTGCAACCATAACTGTTATGTGACAATGGAGAGTCATAATGAAGGGTTTTGACAACGAAGAGACTAGAACTTGCATTTACTTCACAGCTTCACATTTTAAAATGTTTGCTTTTATGCTTAAGAAATTAATTTGTGTGCATAAATTAAGTCCTGTCTGCCTGCCAAGATCCTTGAAGACCATGGAGAGCTGAGGATGTACTACATAACGATTTCCATCTTATAAACTCTTTTCTTTTTTTTTTACAGTTAACTCATAGTATCTTCAGTGCTGTAACATGAGCTATCATAAAACTGCTGTAAATTTTTCCTTCTACCCCTTCAGCATGTGATAGTGACCACTGGGGACCTCACTGCAGCAGCCGCTGCCAGTGCAAAAATGGAGCCTTGTGCAACCCCATCACTGGAGCCTGCCACTGTGCATCAGGTTTCAAAGGTTGGCGCTGCGAGGAACGCTGTGATCAAGGGACATATGGAAACGATTGCCATCAAAAATGCCAGTGTCAAAATGGAGCCACCTGTGACCATGTGACTGGAGAGTGCAGATGTCCTCCTGGATACACTGGTGCCTTGTAAGCAGTGGGTATATTATTCATGGGGGAGAGATAAAAGTTTTAAATAGTGCTGACAAGAGAAATTAGGTTTAGATTAACTTTTAACACTGTGCAGTTGGTCTGGCTGCTGTGTAACGCAGGGAAGCAGGGCTGGTGGCTAAGCAGCAGCTGGGCAAACGCTGTTGCAATGCACATTCAGATGTGTAGCTGAGAGAAAGCCCTCTTGATCTGGGCTGCTAAGTAAAAACCACAAAAAGTAGCAGGAGGAGCTTCTTCATGACCACCGTGGAAATGGTTTGGCTACAAGTTTGGAAAATCGCATTGAAACATGGAGTTATTTGGCTTTGTCATTCCAGAATAGATTTTGAGCTTTGTCAGTAACAACAAATGAGCACCAACCAGTGTAGAAAGAAATACCTTTTTAGAAGAAATAATTCCTAGATTGTCAGGCCTGTTTTCTTAGATTTGTTGCATGGATGTTATACAGTATTCAGTGTGCGTCTCTTTGTGTTGGACTGCTTTCTGTTTCATACTTTTGGCCGGGAAAGTTAATGATAGCATGAAAAATAAAGAGGTGGCTGGAGACTGGAGCATGTGCCAAAGTAACGGTTGTCTGTGTTGTGCTCCACCACCTCCCCAGCTGCGAGGACCTCTGTCCTCCCGGGAAGCATGGGCCGCAGTGCGAGGAGAGGTGCCCGTGCCAGAACGGAGGCGTCTGTCACCACGTCACCGGGGAGTGTGCCTGCCCACCAGGATGGATGGTAAAAACACTTTCTGAAATCGACACAACCCCATAAAACTTCTGTATTTGTAGATTTCGGGCAGTGTCAGGAAAGGGTAGCAAATGAGGATAGCAAATGCAGTCTGCCTGTAGCCAGGAGTAATGAGAAATGTATTTTAGCATAAGGGATGGGAATAAAATACTTGCAAAACCTTGTTACTGAAAATCCTCCAGTTCTGCACTGCCTTTTTAACCCTATCAGATTCTGGGAAGCACAAGACATGAATCGTACTGTGACCAGGCAAAATCCTTTAGATCTTGTCTGGGAGTCATTAATTTCTAGATATAATTTGATATTATAGGGAGGCGACACCATTATATATTTTAGCAGTGACTTTTGTGCCTGTTTTCATGTGTATAGTATGCGTGGCAAAAATCCCAAGCTTCTAGATCCTGTGTTAAATGTTGGTGATGGAAATGGGACATCAGAACTTTGACATTATCTTTAGACTTTCTACCCTTTTGTCAGTGGGTAGGGAAAGAAGAATTGACCTCGGAGCTGCAAGTAGCCTCCCTGACTACCAGGCTGCCAACTCTCAGTTGGCAAATAATGGAGTTGGAAGGTGATCAAAAGGCTGGAAGGTGATCAAAGCCCAAATAATTTCTTTAATTATGTTTCTAGATAATATTTATCAATAGTATTTGTTAATAGTGTTTTCTATTTAAATGTCCATTTTGGGTGAAAATCCACATTTACTGAACTTCTAATTATCTCATGATAATTGAGATATTATATTGAGATAACCTGTGGCAGCGATTAGTTTTTTGCTAACTAGAGAACATACCTATAAATGATCATCTCTATTTGTGTGTTTGAGTAGCATCACTCATCTGACTACCTAACTTGGATTATGACCATTTTTACTTTTTATTCCACTTCATGTTAGAAGAATGAAATTATTGGTCACAGAATACAAATGTTTGCATAAATTCTTGACTCCCATTATCTATCTAAATACAGCTAATGAAAAATGAGATAGTATATGAAGCAGTGATGGAAAGTTCATACTAGTGTGTGTCTTAACTAATGGAGTACTGTTTAGCCCATTGACTAATTTCCCATTCCAAGTAGTTATTTAAGCATAGCTCTTTGTAAGTTTTAGATTTTTCAATTCTGTAAAACACAATTTTATCATTATAACCTTTTTTGCTTTTCATGTAAGGAAGGTTTAAAGTAGCCAGGTATAGATTCTGCAGTATTTTATGTTACCTGACATACATGCATGTCTTTTGTCTGACGTGCCTGTAAATATATTTTTCTTGAAATGGCTTCTTGAAAGTCTTAAGATCTGATGCTCCCCTCACTACACAGGTGTAATTAATTCCAAGGATGTAAATAGCAGTGAAACAGAAATTCAAAACCCGTTGAAGGGAAGCAGACATCCTACCTTTTAAGATATGCTGCTTTCAATGAAATTACAAGCAGCTTTTCCTTTCATCAGAAAAAACCAACTTATCATAAAGTAGTCTAATTGGGACATTACAGCAATTACTGACTTCTACACCACTACTCACTGGAGGGCATTTCCAGATGTCTTGTTATATACTACTCCTGACAAATAAATTGGGAAGAGCTTGACGTCAATTGGTCTTAAATGTCTAAGTGTTTTCACTGTTGCTGAGAGATAGTGTTTTTCATTAGCTTTGGCTTCCAAAAGGGAAATCCTAGAACATCATTCCTCCAGTGCTGAAACATACCCTGCATTTAAAGCTGGAGAAGAGTCTGGCATTTCCAAGATCAGCACTAGATGAGTGACACGAGATCTCCTTGATCTTCCTTCATGACAAACCTTTCTTCCTTGCCCATTAAAGCTGTAATCCCAAATCTAATATAAAGATTTATTTTCTGCACATGCAGGGCATGGTCTGTGGTCAGCCTTGTCCTGAGGGTCGTTATGGGAAAAACTGTTCCCAGGAGTGCCAGTGCCACAACGGAGGGACCTGTGACTCAGCGACAGGTCAATGCCATTGCAGCCCAGGTTACACAGGGGAACGGTAAGGAAAACTTATTTTTACCAGACTGCTGAACCTGCAAGGGTTCTGCTACAATAGAGAAAGTTAAGAAGTTGGTAGAAGGCAGAATGAAAATATCTGTAATATGATTAAAAGAGTCTTCTGAAATATTTGCCATGTCACTTAGCTGATGCTGGGTCACAAATTAAAAGTGCCTATGTGATTACCCTTCTGAGAGGAGCTGCTTGGTTTCAGGATTTTCCTGCTGTGGCCCATGCTCTGGCAGCATCTTGTAGGTCTTCACTTGAGTGGCTTGCAGAATGACGCAGTTTGGGGTATGGTGAAGGGTTGAGGAGGGAAGCTCTTGGTTTTGTGCAGATGTTTGGCAGTCATAGTAGCAAGGGAGGCTCATTCGGTTCCTCTTCAAAGTGAGCAAGCTGGAGAGTTCTCTCCTTAAGTATTTCATTCAAATGAAGAAATGAAACTTCTCTGTTTTCTGACTTGACTGTTAAAAATCGTCTTTGGTAGATTGGAAAGATAATATAGCAAGACATCATTTTTGAAGGCAGTGGAAAGTGATGAAAGAAGTGTTTTCCTGCATGTATTTCAAACAGCACACAACTGATTTGCTGAAGTCAGCAGCAGCTTAACCACTGGGGTCAATCCAGGGGATCTCTGCCCACAATAGTAGGTATTATAATCATATGCACTTCCCACGTGAGTGTTCACAGGACATGGGGAGAGCTGTGCCAGACATAAGGGGAAAAAAAACCTCATGAAGAAGAGAAACAATCAGTCCAGAGCCATTTGGATGCCAAATTAAATTTGCATCTGTGTAGAAACAGTGCAGAAGGTGTTAGATGCATTTAACGAGACCCAGACAAGTCAGCCGGGAAATCAAAGGAATATCCATATGAGAGTCTACGCACTGCACTACACTGGTGTTTCTAAACGCAATTAAATTTTTTCTCTTGGAATTTAAATCTGACTTTAGTCTGAAATGCCTTACAGGCTGCAGCATTTTGATCACTTTTGCAAGTCTGAGCCCCCTCTTTTCCTGCAAAACAGGCTTTATTTGCAATTCTTTTGTTTTTCAAGATACTCCAAGGGCAGGAATGGGTCAGAAGCAAGGTTGTAAGACCTGGTTCTTATTTCATGTCAGTGGACTGGCAAGGGAGGGAAGTGTTACAAGAAATGTGCAGGCATTGGCTGAGCTAGCACATGCATACCAGCAGCAAAAGGATGCTTTTTAAAAGTGCTAAGCTGTTCTCAACTTCTGTGTGTAATTTCAACAGTATTTGTGTGAGATTTTAGTGTGGTGGTGATTCCTGGAACTTGGTCATACAGCAAGAAAAAGGGGACTCCTAGAGCATGTAACAGTTCCTAGGTGATATGAGTTAACACAAGAGAATCTAGTTTAAACTACCTTTATAATTGTTCTGCCTAATACTTTTTGATCGATACCTGTCCTCACCACAAAGTGGGAAAGGGTCTTTCAGAAGCTGATGAAGATGCAATTAAAAAAAAAAAAATTGCAAGGTTAAATTTTGTCTAATTTAGCTGGGATTCCTGATTGTCATTTGGAGAAAATGCATTCTCAGCTTTATTCATATAACTTCATTAGGAAACTTTTAAACAGGGTTATTAGCTCTGTTGTTATGCTACACCTCTGAAGGAAAGGGGATTTTATTGCTGGTTTCAGTCAGGGCAGAGTTATGAATACCTTGAAACTTCTGGATAACAGTATCAGATTGAGGCAAATACTGCAGAAGCATGAAATGAACATGTATACCAATTTTACCTCAGTCAGAGGGCTATGCTAAATTCTGTTACATTTTGCAGTGCCTTGTATCACGTCTTTGAAATTCCCCTGTAATAAACCACCAGTCATATAAAAAAAAATACAAAAAAAGCCAAGTATATAAGAAAAATGGAAAGAGACCACCAAGGAAATTCTTCTAAATGACTGGGGAAATGAGCAGGTTATAAGCTGATAAAACCATTAATAAAGTGTCATATTATCAAGTAACATTTTTGTACTAGCTGTAACTTGGTAAAACTTACAGGTACCCAAACTGCAGAAGATGTATGTGCCTGATATCACCTGTTGAGTTCACAGCACACCTCAGGACTTCATTGTCAGCATGTTCTGGCCCTAAAGCTTTGGAATTTAGCTGTTTTGTCTTTTTGCCTATGTCAATGTAATTCAGAGTTTATAGGATGCTTATGTTGAAAAATACGTGGATTTTCCCTGACACATAAGCTATGAAATGTTGTCATCCTTGGCTCTGAGACATGAACCTGTTGAGCTGAGAGGTCTGCTCTCATACATATAATCAAATATTCTAAGTGCACTTAGCTCTGGAGCCTTTGTGGAGTAATGCTGTAGTAGTACTGGCATTCTGAATTTTAACAATTCCCTTGTAAAACACATAGAAGTTAAAGCTGAAAACATCAAACTCATATTGCATCTCTTAAATACATCACCAAATGAAATTGCTATTTGGAAACTTATTAGTAAATGAGTTGCAAGTTTTAGAAGCAGGATACTGAAAATTGCCTTTTAGTAGTCAGGCTGGACAGCTAAACATACAGTCTGATCTTTAGGTTAAATAGTGTCTTTCCCATGTAAAACATTAAGGAAATAAGACTGTTAGCTAAAGTAGCTATCTTCTGAACGCTCCGTGAATGAAAGAGGAAAAGTTTGGTGAAGAAGTCTCTTTATTAGGATATATTTTCCTTAAGGAGCAACAAAAATCATTGCTACTCTCCTATATGGGTTAAACGCAAGTCTTTACTGATTTTCACTTTCATCTATCAGAAAAGTCAGATGAAAAGAAGGGTTTTGGGTTCCTGAAGATTTTTTCCATGTCATCCTATGAATTTTTGAAGGGCAAAATCAACGAAAAAATAGGTTTAGAATGAAATTCTTAAAAGAAAGGCATTCTGGAAACATCATGCGTTTGGAAACACAATTAGAAAGTATTCTCATCAGAGGCTGCTGAGCGTGATTGCCAGGAAACATCCTGGCCAGAGCGTCTGTGGGGGCATGAGTGTCTGCTGGCTATTCACACTATTGCGAAGTGGAGAATCTAGATCATTTTAAAAAGTCACAGATGGGTGGCTTTTGAAACTTGAAAATTTATTCCTTCATACTTCAGGTCTGATTTAAGAGGGTTTGGTTTTGTTCTGATTCCTGAATGTGAAGTGCAACAGTCTGTGTATGCACATTGTCTCCTTTGCTGGAGAGAAGGGAGATCTTTTCCAAAGGAATTTGCAGAGCCAATGTTTTTAAGACTGTCTAGCTGAGCAGCAAAAGAAACCAGAGAGATAGGCACTTTTAAATATGAAGTTATATAAATTCCTGCTCTACTTAAGAGAAGAGTCCTCATAAACCATATTTCCCTTAAATCTCCAAAAGCTGTAGTTCATGGGAAATAAAACTAATTTATGTTTGTTTGTTTTTCTCACAGATGCCAAGATGAGTGTCCAGTGGGGACTTATGGAGTGGAGTGTGCTGAGACCTGCAAGTGTATGAATGGTGGGAAATGTTACCATATTAGTGGTGCCTGTCTCTGTGAACCAGGATACACTGGAGAGCACTGTGAAACAAGGCTTTGCCCTGAGGGAATTTATGGTCTCAAGTGTGATAAAAAGTGTCCCTGCCACATGCCCAATACCTGGAGGTAGGCTTTACACCCTTCAGCCTGTTTTCTTTTTCTATATAGAACATAGAAATCCGAATATAATCTGAAAACAAACATTTCCAGACTTTTCTGGTACTTTCGTGCAAATTGAAGCAGCTAAAGACTTGTAAGAGTATTTTGTATTCTCTAACCATATCAAGAAAAAAAAAAAAACAACCCAAAAGAGGTTCTGAATTTTAGTGCATGCAACTATATTTAATCTTAATATTTACTGCTGTATTTGGTCTCTGAAATGCCATGAAATAAATGTTAAGACAAAGTGTGACCTTTGTCTGTATTTACCATTAGAGTGTTCACTGTATAAAGTCAGTATACATCATACATCCTTCACATATTCTGGTGTACTGTTGATGAGAAATAACTGTATTGAAATTAGTGGATGTATAGTCTTACAAGTTGGGCATGAGAGGACAATCCATTTCTCTCTCTCTTTCTCTGTGTATACATATATAAGAATTGGTGTAGGCGACTATTTTAATACAAAATATCCAAAGCCCTACCAATTGTAAATCTAGGTTTCAGAAATACATTTTTTTTTAATTTAAATTATTTTTCTAGAAAGCAGGTAAAATCTGATCCCTGGAAATGGAATGAAAATAGTTTTCCAGTTGGCTTACCTTTTACCAACTCTCCTTATTCAGGCGGTTATGACCCCTATTTTTTGAGGTTTGTGTGTCTTTGTGGATTTTGCAGTGTTTCAGCATATTGTTATGAAAATCTAAAAACTAGCAGTTGGGAAACAAACTTTCAGCTGTGAGGGAGGAATGTAAGATGTCAGTTGAGGTGAGCCAACATATTTATAGAACAATTCTGGACAGCTTTCTCCTGTTACAAAACACAGTTCTTCTGATGAAATACTTTGGTCATTGTGCATTCCCTTACACAGTCACTTACAATTAATTGCGTTACTAATCACAGTACCTTACAATATCTTAGATAAGGTTTGTGAGCATAATCTAAATTTTTGCTGCTGAAAATAGCTGTGAAAGAAATTTGCAGAAACTACTGACTGTCACATAGAATGGTGCTGTTTGTGGTATATAAGATGCACTTTTCCTCATAGGTAAAACAAAAGCCTTTAGTCAGAATTTAGCAGTGATGTTAAAGCACTCAAGCACATACATGGAAATACCTATTCTGTTAGGCCTCTGTTAAAAATTACTTTGTGGATTGTCTGAGTTGTTCAACATACCTTTCAATTACAAACCATGTGACAGCAAACTGAATTATTTTCCCTTTCCATTCATATGCTTTTACAGTTGTGTGCTTGCATGTCTGCCTATCCCTTTTACTTGAAATGGCTGTTGAAAAAATAGAGTTTTTGACATAAAATCAAGCAATTCATTCTTTGGGCAATGCATTCAAGAATAAGTAGAACCACAATGCTGACCTATCTGGCTCTCAAATTATGCTAGTAGACCAAATACTATTGCATTATGAATTATGGTTAGCTGCTTTCCTGAAAATTTGTCTGCAAACTGTTGTAGCAGCCTTTTTTGACAGGAACGCATTACACTGTATAGTATTTCTGATATTACAGGGATTACTTGTGATTCATGTTCAACACAGCTGTTCCTTCATTTATACTGCTGGAAGACAGCTTGTGGTCAAATCAGATCACAAATGTTCACATGTAAACAGCAGCATATGGCTGGTCTTTTTTGAACATTTTCCCCTCTGTATGACAAATCAAAAGGCATTTAACAGCCCTGTAGGTGCGGGAGAGTATTTGCAAGGGCATAATGATCGCTGTGAGGAAAACAAAGATTTTCTTGACGTCACAAATGTATTTTTCATATATAGGTTCCTTCCCCTGGGTCAGGAAGTGGTTAACACCACCAAATAACAGAAATCAAAGGGCATCTGAGTAGTGGTATAGAAGCTCCCTGTGGACACTGACACTTTATGCTTTTGAGAATCTTTTGAGAAGCCAGTTGTGTCTGGCTGTCTTCATCTCTCACTAAATATCAATCAGTCAGGAGACAACTTCTTAAGCACATCAGGCAATATCCTCGTCCCCTGCTTACCTACCACAAGTACTGTTTGGGCTGGCTGTGGCCAAAGGGTCTTCATAGCACTAACCCGCTTAGCAGCAATGTAACAACCAATAATCCCAGGGCATGAAAAAGAGAGTACAATTCCTTCTTCAAATACACTTTGTGTGTCTGTAGGTCTAGGATTCTGTTATGACTTCTAGGGCCCCTAAGGTCGTAAAAGCTGTTTTTATCTGGGTATCACCACTAGTTTAGATATCCTTGAAGAGGAGCTGTTGGTAGGCTTAGAGCCCTAGGTTATTACTTATGTTCTTAGTATTCATAGATATGGAAATGAACTAAAGGTTAGTTAAAAAAATACTTAGCACCAAAAAATATCGCTGTAAAATATGTGTACGTAAGTTGCAGTATACAAGTATTTGTCTAGCCATTTTCTTCAAATACTTAAAGATACAAAAACATTATGACACACCATATTTCAAAAATGTATACATATTTCTATTACTGTGTCACGATTGAGGAAATTGCATCAAAACAGCTTTGGCAATAATGCATAATTTGCATTTTAGGTAGGCTAAGCTACAACGATTTCACTGCTGCTGTTGGTTGATGGCAGCTCCTGGGAATGAAAGGCAAGCCCATCCTTGTTCTTAATTGTATCAGTAAACTCTATTAAATGCTTTGTAAAGGGTTAGATATAGATATGCTTGTGAGATTTTATTCTTTTTGAGGGGTCCAGAGGACAGCAGCAGGTAACAACCCTCTTGTGCCAAGAGTTTTTTCATAAATGGTTCTTCTGTGTTGCATCTTTATATATGAAAAGATTTGAGCTAGAGTGCAAGAAGCAGACCTCTGTTCTCTGTGACTAGGTGGCACTATCGATTTTTCCCTTTTTACTCGATAGTCAAGACAAAAACTAGAGTTAGCGCCTGCTGGCTGAGACTAAGACCACATAAAACACGCTTCCTCAGTGGGGTACAACAGCAGCTCTGCGAGTTGATAGGAGCAGACGCATGTGTCCCTGCCACTTCCATCCACAGTTTATGGGGCTTGCAGAAACTTGTCATTCTGAAGATCTAGTTTGCAGGAATGAATGAAAAAGACCTCGATCTGCCTTCGTCAACACTGTCACTTTGTTTTGTACAGGAATGTTTTTCTAGCTTAAACCACTTTTAGACTGAGTTTTGTCATGCCTTTACTCAAGTGACACCTTGATGATCATTTAGAAAATGTAAAAAGGGCAGACTGTAGCTGCATATTTATCTAGAAGGTTTAGCGACAATATTTGTTACGCCTGTGTTACAGCATATGCACTGGTTTCAGGTTGATCTCCAAGTTAAATTTGAGATGTCCCTGTTTTTTTTTCTTGTAAGCTTTTTCCGGTGATCTTCCACCACTGCTTCACACCTGTAGATAAGATCAGCTGGGATCATTCTGTATCACCAACTAATGTCGTACAGTTCAGACTGAATTAGGGTGTATTTATGACATGAAATCTAATGGGGCTTATTTTGTCCCATGCTTTTTCTGAGATACGTACACAGGGTTGAGTGGAATTTTAGGGTGTGATACATGCTTAGTTCATACAGTCTGGGTGTGTTTTTAAAGGAAAGATCAGGGCATCTTGCAATTTTGCATTTTTCTAATGGACTTGTACGTACATGTAGAAGAGCTTTTCATGGAAATTTTATATTGCATAGGGTGCAACAGGATTTAGTTGGATATTGTAATAGTGAAACACCTATTTAAATCATATGAAAATCATTAAGTTCATCTAAGTCCTTCAAATATATAATATCAACTACCCACAAGTATTTTTTTCGTCTCTGTACAGAGTAGGGTTGTTTTTCCAGAAAGTGTGAACAAAAGACCAGGAATAAAAGCAGATGTACTGGCAGTATCTCTCAACATCTCTTTATTTCCCTATCTTAATATATAAATGTTATTGCCAATTAAGCTAACTGCATGAGAACCCATCAAAAAGCTTCAGAAGTGCTCCAGCTTCCTACATCTAATTACAAATTACGGAATACTAATTTTGGTGTCAATCAATATATATGCAAGTATGCCTTAGTAACACTCACTGGGGGGCACAGAATATCAATGCCTCTGCTTCATATCCAATGCTTGCTCATGCGTGTGGCCTCCCCCTCTCCTGAAAGGAAAAAAACCCCAACAAACACTACTGGGATTTATGTCTTAAAATGACAGTACTACTAATTTTATGTTATAAATATATTCTAATTTATATCCTAATGACTATTCAGTAGTGGATTGAAAAACTTTTTCATATTCCCTGCCCTGTATTCTTCCACTGATAACAAACATGGGAATTGGATCCAAAATGTCGCTGGGTGCCTACAGGAAGTTAGGAATAGGGGACAAATCTGATTATCCTGCTGCATCATGTGTTTTCATAATTTTGCATGTATTTTATATGAGAATAGTTCCGTTTCAACTTACTTCATGGCAGGTATACTTATAACTGAAAAATAACCAGGACTGTTCCCTGTGAACGCCATGAGTTTTGAACTATTTCTGTATATATCATTTAATTGAAAAGACCTTTCCTCTCACTTTATGTAAACCAGCTTAATACTGTCAAAGAGATTTTAATATCTTCAGGATCCCCAAATCCTTATGATGTTATAGTGAATGCAATACATAGAGAGCAGAATGCATAATGACATTCCAACCTTTATAATTCATACTTTCCTTGATCAGCAGTATGTTGTCAGTTGGTTGTGTTTGGCAATAGGAACTCGTAGTTTGACGCGCAGTTGCAACTAATATTGCGTTCCCTTGTTATGTTGCAACTTTTTCAAAGAATGTTGTTACTTATGTTATAGCACCTAAAAGTGCAGTAGGTATTTTTTCAAACTTTCAAATGGTCAGAAAAATACTCAGTTTCAAACACACCCCCACAAAAGGAGTCAGCAAATCTTGCAAAATCAAGCTCTTGTCATTTAATGCATCTGGACCAAGGCACATTTTTTTTTTCCAGCACACTTAAAGGAACTTCACTTCATTCAATGGCAGACAAATATCTTTAAACAGTCTTCCCATTGTAAATATATTGGATTTGGATATTAAGGCTTTCCTTTGGTGAGAATTAAGCAAGTGCTTTGTCTGCCAGAGTGCTACAGAGTACCCCATTGTGTCCACTTTTCCAGCACATATATCTTTGCACAGCTGATGATGTCCATTTGTTATGAGGCAACAGCTGTCTGACTGGCCCTTCAATGAAACTGCTGTTCCAGGTAGGGACAGCTGGTCTGCCACCAGGTATGGCCAACATAGGGGAGAGATAGTCTCCAAAAGTTCACTGCTCTGATGGTATATCTGACTTCTGCCCAATGCAAATGATTTTGTATCATTCCCGGAAAGATGCCAGTTGTCCTCTTTTCAACCAATGATCTAAAGAAAAGAGTGTGCTTGCTACTTATTGGGTGCTGCGTCATTATTTTGTGTTGGATGCCATGCTATTTTACAGAAGTACCATTTTTCTCAGACAATATGCTACTGAGTTTGGTTATGAAAATGATGCTATTATACTTGGAGTGGAAACCTAGCAATACATTTTGGGGAGTTTAATGGTTTCATCACCTTAATATTTGTAACTATGGATATCTATTTTATGGTAAAAACTGTGTTTCAGATAGGTTTATTTTCAACTAGCTATAGAAAAATGATACCTCTTCTTTTCTTTCCATGTCCTACCAAAATGTTTGTATGTGGTATGATGTTGCATTTCTTATCTTAATTGGCATGCGTTTATATATACATACACAGAACTCTTTGCTTTGTGGTTTGGGGAGTAAGACCATCTCTATGCATAGCGTGCAAGATCCTGTATGCAACCTATCTATAACAGCATTTTGTTCTTTGGGGAAAAAAAATATTGATGTCATGTTTAGTCCTGAATTATTTATCCTTTCATCCCCTCCTGGCAGCTGTCACCCTATGTCTGGGGAGTGCTCCTGCAAGCCTGGCTGGTCTGGTCTCTACTGCAACGAGACGTGTTCCCCAGGATTCTATGGCGAGTTGTGTCAGCAGATCTGCAGCTGCCAAAATGGTGCTGACTGCGATAGTGTGACTGGAAAATGCACCTGTGCCCCTGGATTTAAGGTAACTCAGTCTCACTTTCACAGTCCATTTTCGATTCCACTGCCTTTAGTTAAGTGCCAAATTCTTCAAGATGCCAGTGTCTTTTGTCCACCACAGTAAAAGAGAGGTAGGGATATTTAGGTACCACTGGATATGTTATACCACCCTGAAAAGGCAAAATTTGTGATTGGTTCTTGGTACTGAAGTGAAGCCATTTTAAGAAAGAAAAGTTAGTTTCTTTGTAAGACATTGATAAGAATGAGGGTGTGCTGTTGAGGTGTAAATAAAGGGAAGAATGATAGGTTTCAGTCATTATCTTGTTGCTCCTCATCTCCATCCAGAGAAACTCTAGACAAAGACATTTGTTTTTACAGTTTAGGACAGATTATTCTGCAGCTTTTACTCATGTTTGCTGTTACCTGTGTATTGGATGCTAGTCTAACATAGAAAACATTTTACAGTATGACTGTTCTTCTAGGAATAATAACTGTGAAAACTGCATCCAAATTAATTCTTAAAAATATTCTACATGTCCACATGGTTTTCCATTAAACTGCTGTCTTACTGTGTTTTGGTTTCATAAAGGGCTTCTTTATTACTGAAAATACTGTCCAGTGATCTAACCAAGTGCTGTTAGCTATGTGACCTGGCCTCTCACAGCAACTAATAGAAAACTAATGCTTACTCTAGACTTAAAAAGCATGAAGGATTCCCTCTCCCTTAAATTCAGAATAACTTAGTGACAGCTTAGGACAGTCATGGGCTGTATGTTTTCTGGCTTTTGTAGCACCTGAGTCAGTCTAGGTCATTTATTAGTTGTATCGTCTGAACCTCCTCAAATAGTTTTTAGACTCTATTTTTGCATAATTCAGGGTGCTGCTTGTGGTACTGCTTGTCTTCCGGGGACGTATGGAGTAAACTGTTCATCTGTGTGCAACTGCAAAAATGAAGCCATCTGTTCACCAGTAGACGGTTCTTGTGCCTGCAAAGCAGGTAGGTGTCGCTTCAGATTAATTTTCTTTTTCTGTAACCATAAAATGAAATTGAATTTTTGAAGTAGAGAAGAAGAAAGAAACTTAGTAAAAAGCAGACCACCTTGAAGGCCATATCACTAGATACTTTATGCTTCTGCTGCTCTGGGAGGTGAAAGCTAGGGAAAACATCTGCTCAGAGAAGAGTGCACATACCTCGTGTTCATGTTTCCTCGACACAGTTCTCAGTGGGCTGGATACTGTGGCTGGGTGACTTCTTCTGCCAGTTTAGCACTGACGTTGATATCTACCGGCAATTTTTTATATGTGAATACTCTTTTCCTCAGCAATTCTCTGGCAAAACCTTGCTTAATCCCCTTCCCTGCCTGTGCTCTCTACCGTTCCCTGCTTCCGCAAGAAACTTTCTGAATCTCCCAGTGTTAGTGCGAGTGGACTTGTGCTCCTCGACCCCTCTGCCTGGCTCTCTCCTCCCAAAAATAATTTTGATTGTCAGCGTACCTCCACCAGAAACTGTATGTGCCTGCCCACCTCTCCGTCTACCAGTAGCACACGCCTTTGGTGGGAATAAATATATCTCAGACATCCTCCAGCGCTGGTTCTGCAGAGAACTTTTCCCATATAAAGGTCTACAGGTCCACATGGTATTCCTGTTCAACCCAAAATATGCTACTAAACTCCACTTAAAGTTCTGCTCTTGCAATACACCTGTTCTCTTTTTCACTTCTGCTGTGAGGAAGGATTTACAGTCCAGCATCCCTCAGCTGTGATGCTGGATTGCTGAGAAGAGAGGGGCAGACTGTTGAATGCTCCCAAGCAAATCCCGTGCCCAGCCTACATTGTAGACCCCCTATCTAAAAATGTTTTTCTAAAAGTACACAATGATTGAGAGTGGGGGAGAAGTGTTAGAGTTACCGAGACAAATATCCACTAAATCTGTCAGGGACTGAGGCAATTAAATCAGTCTTGTAGCAAACGTGGAGAGTTTCCAGCTTCTACTCTTGCTAGAGGCAGCGGAGCTGATTTACTCGGTTGAAGTAGCTAAGGAGCTGGGATGTGAGGAGAAAAACTATTCCTTGAGCCATGCATAACCCTATCTTCTTGTGCGTTGTGCAGTTTTAGTCATACTATGATGAAAAAGGACAGCAAATGGTGAAATTAAACTAAACCCAGATTCTTGTCATGTAAAAGAAGGAAATTTATAAATCCTGGAAAAACATTTAAAAGAAAGTGTCTCAATTTTCTAGCTAGTATAGTATAACATTTTTTCCTGAAATGATCCCTAAATTCAAAGTCGTCAATCCAGGGCACGAGGCAGCTTCATTTCAATACATGTGTTTTGCATAGTCTATTGATTAGGTTCAGTGCAGAATTATTTTTCCCTTCGCCTACAAGGTACAAAATTAGAAACTTGGCTTGTGTCATTGCTGATGATAACGTGTGACTGGCTCATGCCATTTCTCTTGTATCCAATAGATGATCACATTTTAAAAAATCTATTTACATTTCTGTCTATCCAGTGCACAGTCTGTGAATCGTTGCCATCAGGCATAATCAGTGGTGAATGCTGCATTTTAGAACCATTTTCCATTACATTATTTTTTGTATGAAGAAACCCAACTTATGCACTACTTCTATGTTTTCTCTTTTCTTGTGTCAGAGATTGCTGTTAAAACCATATTGCAGAACTGTCTGTATTGAAAACTAGTGGAAGAATTATGAGAGCAGCAGCTTAACTCTAGGGAGAATATTCCTAATTTTTTCCAGCCTATGCCTCAAAACTTCCAGTATAGTTTAGTGCTTCTCAGTGGAATTTCAAGGTGTCTCTGTTTTCCTTTCAGATCTCCCATCAATTGCTTTTGTATGTTGGCACCCATTTGCAAATGTGTGCTGTGCACAGATGTTACAAGGTGCCCTTGAGCACCTTTATTCAAACCTGGACAAGTCCTCAGCTGAAACTGCTGATACTAGCCTGTAGTTAATGTTACCCCGGTATTGCGCATCTCCAAAAGATGCCACGTGGTAGGGGAAAGGAAACATGTCCTCAGAGAGGAATGGGGGAAAACCTGATTAATTGGTCACTTTAATTCTTATTTTTGGCAGGTTGGCATGGTGTAGATTGCTCAATAAATTGTCCCAGCGGTACCTGGGGACTTGGCTGTAACGTAACTTGCCAGTGTCTTAACGGAGGGGCTTGCAATGCTCTGGATGGAACCTGTACCTGTGCTCCGGGCTGGAGAGGAGAAAAATGTGAATTTCCTTGCCAGGTAGTTTAATAATTTCACTGAATTTCGCACTGCAGGATAATACTGGGCAGGGGGATGCTCCTGGCATTCTTCTGACTCCTTGGGGATAAGTCCCTAGAGAGCACTGCACCCGGTCGCTCATATACAACTGGGTTCAAGATCAGGGACACGCACCAACAATTCTTCTGGAAGAACTCTGCTGTGCAGCACACCAAAGCACATAAAAATGACTACATGAAATTAAGATGCACAGATGAACACTTTTTCTGCTTTCACACTTCGAAGTTGGACTTCAAACTTTTCATCAGCTGCTTTAGAATTTGTTGGAAAACACAGAACCAAGTTTTTCCCTCTCTATCAGCATCAAATGCTATCCAAACTGCTTCTGTTAAACTACTTGAAATAAAAATGATGAGAGAAAAAATGTACCAAAAATATATTGCACATTAAGCAACATAATTTTAATTAAATGAGTTTATATCTGTGGTACAGTGTGAATGAAGGACTTTCATTCCTTCTCAGTCAGACATGAGGAGGCACTCTTACTACCCAGTCCTATGACAGGTCTTTGCCTTTCTACTGGGGTTCTGACTTCCGCTATCTCCCACATTTTGAGAACTGCAAAATTAGAAATCATTGTGTGGCCAAAGGCACACTCCTCATCAGTTCTGTTCCACTTTGTAATCTGTAGTTTGGAAAAAACATAAAAATACATAATTTCAAAACTTTAAAAATGGTAAAATTCAAAACTGATTTGTTTTATTATGTGTTTGGTTTCAATTACATTTCATACACAAAACTTGAAATATTTTATGAAAAATGGCGTTCTCCAGAGTCCATCTTTTCCAATGATGGACTTCAATTTTCCGGGAAATTTTTAGCAAAATTCATTTTTTGATAAGCTTCTCTCTGCCCTCCTTTTCCTCTCCACTGTCTTTTCTTCACTTTTGCAATACTATCTGCATAAGAGGTTGTTGGTTTAATATAATTGTAAAGGAATCCCCTGAACTGAAGATAAACCTTGTAAATTCCCCTCCCATAACACTTTCAAGCTTTTGTCAGTTTGGACTAGCTCTACTGAGCAGTAACGTGATAGGAGTAGCTCAACAGCAATGTAAGACTGGAAACCACACCATCGTTTTGAATGAAAATTTGTTCTGTTGAAATGCTCTCAGAATACTCAGAAGTGATTTTTTTGGGATTGTTTTTGGTTTTAAGATGAGGTATAGCATACACTGATATAGTGAGTAAAGTGGCAAATATTCTGGAAAACTGATTAAAGTACCATCTGTGTACGTTTATGCAGTGTTTCCAACAATGCACCTCCATCAGAAGACTAATTTTTCATTTTTCTAATGCAGCTTTGTTTATTGCTTAGTGTCTGGTTCTGAAGGATGATGAGATCTCCCAAGCTCCATTAGCTCTTCCAAAACTGACTTATTAAAAAAGATAGGTATTGTTTCAGGGCATTTGCTTCACCATTCCAAATTTAGCAAAATAATCTTTAAAAGCATTTCTATATCAGGTAATTCAGCATGCCCATGCTCATTGTCTTGCGCTCGTGCTCTCTCTCTCAAATGATATCCATAAGCATTTACATATTTCAAATGCATATTCTGCCTCAAAATTCCAGAGCAGGAGAATAAGCAGAAAACTAATTCAAAGGTGTCCAGTGTTGTCTGAATTTTTTTCTTATTTGAGCAGAGAGTTTATTTAAGTCAATGTATTTCAATTTGTTTCAATAACTTCAGAAACTTAGTATCACTGCCCAGATTGTTACTCAAGATTTGAAGTTTGGACTTCAGACCAAATACATAGCAGACTAAAAATACCGCTTTTCTACGACATGTTTGAGGATTTCCTTTCTGTCCAAATCTGATTATATGTAAAGGAAATGCTTAATCTTTTCTTTTTCTCTATATAAAAATATATTGTTGAAATGAGCAAAAGGCTCTTTATACTCAAATAATGTAAGATTTTGTTCTACTTTAGACTTGCAGGACTGGGAATTGAATAGCTAAATCCTGTGGAACTTGGTAGAAATGTAGGCATGAACATCAAAAAATAGCAGATGAATTTTCATATAGGTTTTATTTGAATTTTTAATGTGACTGAGACCAATTTTTAGCCTCAAATTTAAATGATTGGGTTTTAAACCTGACATGTTTTTTCCTTTTTTGCCTTTGCTGTGGGTAACCCCAGATGTATTACCTTAAATTATACTGGCTTTTTTCCATGATTTTAATTTGGTTTTGACACTTTTTCTGTAAGATCAATTTACTGTTGTACTTTTCCTTGTTTTGAGAATGCAATTGTAAAGGTTTTGCTCTTTTCAATTTCCCAGATGGATTTTGTATGGAATTACTCCCAAAATGTATGTGCTGCTTTCTACAGAAGAAGCAAAAAGGCAAATTCAAATGTTTAGATGTAGTTTCATGAAAATCAGCTGTGCTCTTGTGGCACAGCTGAATACACCAAGAGGGGTATTCAGCTTGTAACCTTAATCTCTCTTGTTGGTTCAAAAAATGTTGCATGGCCAAAAAATAATTCTGTTTTGTGTACTGTCTCATAGCTGAAGAGCATCTCTTTTTAACATAGTATATGCTGTAGTGCAGAGAGGAGGATTTTTAATCAAAAGAAGGTGATACAGTTTGCATTGTTTATGCAATAAACTTCACACGGAAGATATATTTTAATCTAATGTTTTACTACTCTTTTTTAGAAATTGTGGCTTTATGTTATGTCCTTTTTGACCAATTCATAGAGAACTCAGGGTCTAAGGCAGAAATGAGACTGAATTGCTTTCCCATCGAGGGACCCCCAGGTCCTGGAGTAGGAACTCAGCTGTAAGGGAAATTAGAGGGGCAGCACAAGAAAGCTTTCATTGCAGCCTCCGATAGTGTAGGTTACTGTGTTCTGAATCACCGTCTCCAGGTCTGTTACCCTGGGACTTTTCAAGAGAATGTAATTAATTCTGTATCTTCCCCTCTTAAATGAAAGAATGAAAATGTAGGACGCGA
The DNA here is from genome assembly GCA_013400755.1 of Pelecanoides urinatrix. NCBI lineage: Eukaryota > Metazoa > Chordata > Aves > Procellariiformes > Procellariidae > Pelecanoides > Pelecanoides urinatrix. Next base: position 35,690 of record VZTQ01003217.1, read on the forward strand.
AAATGTTCCAAAAGCAAGAAGTGTTTTATATTAAGAAAGCGGATTACAGATTTAGGAGAGATCCGTGGTTGCTTTTTGAGGCAGGACTGACCAGAACTTGTTCTCCTCTAACTCCCCAGTTGTCGTCATCTCTGGTTTGTTTGTTTTTTTTTTTTTTTTTGTTGCCACAGGATGGCACATATGGTATGGATTGTGCTGAACGCTGTGACTGCAGCCATGCGGACGGTTGTCATCCCACCACGGGTTATTGTCGCTGTCTACCAGGATGGTCAGGTACAAAAGAGACCGTCACGAAGGATGATGAGAGTTTCCACTATGGTGGGACTTGGCCTTGTCTCTCGGTTTTGTGGGTATGAGGAGCAGTATGTGGGGTTGGAAGGAGAAAAGGGCCAGTTCTGTGGCTGCTGTGTCCCTTCTGTGATTCACAGGCGTGGAAACTTTGTCGAGTGTGGGATCTGCAGAAAACTGGGAATAGAAGGGGAAATCTTAAAACTTGGGTGCGTCCACAGTACGATTCCTTATGAAAGTGGTGAATAACTGTAAATATTCGAGGTTGTAGTTGGCAGCTTTGGTAGGTAAAGCATCACATCCAGGAACTCAGAAAGCTTGCTCAGGCAGCCAAAAAGAGGATAAATCGTGCAGAAGCTATGCTGCCATTTGAGTTTCTCAAACTTTTGAAAAAATTAAGTTTTTCTGCACATATTTTGTTCTGTATGAAAATTGTTGCACTTTTTTCACAAAGTTTCTCCAGCATTTTCATTATGGTTTTAAGAACTATATATATTTAATTATTCATCAAAATTTGTGTTTGACACTGTTGTTGTACTCTCTTGTGTGTGCAAAGCAAGATTTTTTGAAAACATGATGAAACTGTGCAGAAGGGCAAGCTATCGTGAAACGTTCCCTTTATCTCTAGGAGTATTTTAGTTCTCACATACATTTCTAGGCTCTAAGTGTGCGGAAAACTATTCCATCTTCAATAAAGATTAATTGACACTGTAAGTTTGCCCCTCTCGGAGTGTTCTGGACTTTGTGTCTCGCTATGATACTGTAGTGTTGCAAAGGTCACATTTCATGTCACCTGTCTGTATGGACTCCTTCCATTTAATAATGAGAAGTCAGCATGAAAAACACACCTTAAACAAGCAAAGCATGTTTCTGCTGTGACAAGAAAGGAGGGTTTTTTGTGATTTCAGATGTAACCTAGTATTATTTATTATCCACTCACTCATTTATAAGTTAATATTTTTCCTGACTGACTTGTAGGGTCGTGATATAATTTTCTTTTTTCTCTGGTGCTTCTAGACATAGCAGATGGAGGTGAGCAGACAATCTGCAGCAAGTCTTTTATTTGACAAGTGCAGCAAATCATTGTGCTCACAAAAGTTTGTGTAAAGCTTATGACTTCCTCAGATACGGTCTTTACTGAGTGTTTTCCCAAACTTTGATTTTTATATGCTTTTTTTTTTCCCCTAGCTCTGTAAATGGATCACAGGCATTTTGTTCAAAGTACATAATACTCTGTGTCTGCAGTCCAGATTGATTAGTTGTAGTTGATTACAGCTTAACTGGTGTTTTTTCTACTTTCTGTTCAGCTGAACATGACTTTTATGATTATTGGAGGGTAGGAAGTGGAAATCTGTAGGGGATACAGACATGGGCAGGAAGGGCTCCTGCTTTGCTTTGGAAGACCAAATCCATTTCTTATTTGTGCAATTTGTCTGTATATTAAACTTCTGCCAAGTTCTTTGAGAAGGCCTGTCTCACTGTTGGGTCCCCCTGTTGTCGCCCTTTTACTGTGAAAGAGAGAGGCTTCCAGAGCAAGCACTTGCCAAACTGAGCCAGGAGTTTATTGGTTTTATTCTCTTCCCACAAGCTGCAGTGTGACTTACCATCAGCCACTCAGATACCTCTCAGAAATGACTACCACAAGAGTGCAAAAATAATAAAAGTTCTTTGAGTGAATTATGAAAAAAACTATTAGCATTATGCCATCTATTACTATTTTGTGAGACACTACTTTGTGTTCGTGTTTATTTTGTTATGATGTTAATGGCCTTTGATGACTGTTCCTACTTTCAGGTAGTTTCGGGTAATTGTGTGTGTGTGTTTTTTTGGATACACTTCTTCAAAATTATGTTTGGATCTGCTCAAAATATGATTTCTTAAATTAATAAATGTATTAAGCAAAGAATACCCACATTAAAAACATGTGAACAGTTGCTGATCTTGAGCAACCATGGTGTAGGCAGTTAGAGCTGTTCACGAGTTCCAGATGTACTGCTCAAAATACATCTTGTGAGTTTTCTACAACTGAGACAAATCATCAGAGACCAAAAGTGTGTTAATGAATGAAGCCAGATTAAAATAGGTAGTTTTGAAAGGCCATACTAAAAATCTAGCAACTTTTTATAACAGGTTATAAAAATTACCTAGGCACTGTAATATAACTAACCTGGGATGTGACAGGGGCTTCAAGCATAGCACAAACCTTAACTATGCTTGAACTTGGGTATTGAAAAGGAGACAATATTTTTGCCTTTAGTGAAATCTCATTTCATCTTCATGTTTAGAAAGGATAAAGATTTCACTAGAAAGAGACTTCATGCGTGATTGTAGATAAAATTGAGTATCCGTCCCTGGATGATGTCATCACAACAGCGTGTGTAACAGGCTAGTTTTAACATGTTGGTGATGTCTAGACACACAATATGACATAAACGGCTTAGTTTACTTTATACTCAGTGTCTAGAAAAATCCTCCTCCCACACTTCACATGTCAGATCAATACGCATGCAGAATCTGGTCTTTGTGTACATACTTATATTTAGAATGATTAAAAAAAGAAGAGAATACTTTAGAAACAGGTTCTCAAATAGCTGTACTGTAATGTTACATTGCAGAGATAGCATTAGATTGTAGGATTAAGAGGGGCGGTTGTATACATATTTGTATGCATAATAGGTGGAGAAGCAGATTTTGTGAAAATATAGGAAGGTACAAGGTACTAAAATGCAACAAATTGTGTTAGAATAGCTTAGATTTTTTCTGTTAGATTTGTTAAAGTAACCATCAGATTTAGTAGTTTTTGGTGGTTAGTATTACCTACCAAAAAAAAACAAAGAGAGGGAGAAACTGACTTCCGATCTGTCTAATGCTTATCTAACCCAGATGAAGGATGTAGTTGTTTAAAAACCATTGGGCTGGCAGTGTTAAAAAATAAATACATTTGAAGAAGCTTAAAAATCTGAACTTGTGAATCTTCTTTCTTTTTCAGCAAGAATAAATTGATGAATCCAAGGTAAAATTCCCCAAATGTTTTGATGCCACCAAAATCATATAAAGTTTCTGAAAAGATATTTTAAATGTAGCATTTTTCTCAGCACTGTGAACAGAGCAGTTGTCTACACTTTCTCCAGGGAATTTAATCAGAGGGAATAGTTTATATAACTTTGCAGAAATAAATGAAGGGTGGAAGATTTTTCCCTTGCTGGATGACACAGTTGTACCATAACGCTGGGGAACAGGACACAGACTGCACGGGGAGGGGGGGTCACTGGCCTGGCACAGTGCATGCTCCCTCCCGCGGGTAGTGAGGGAGCTCCTGAGTGCTATTGTCGTGTACCAAAGGGGAGCCTAGCTAACATGCTACCTTTTGCTTTAGTCTCAAGATACAGCTGCAGCTGAGCGTTGGGTCAACAATATGATGCTGTATGGTTTGGGTTTTTTAAATTGTTTTTTCTTTATTTTTGAACATGCCCAATGTATTACCTTTTGCTTCTTAGGTCCTAGTTATGAACGAAAGTGTAAGTTCAGTTATCAACTATTGCATTGTCATAAGCTGTTATAAAACTCAAGAAATAATTAAAATTGGCTTTAATTAGGTTCTGTTTTCATTTAGGGTTTCTGTTTTTAATTTAGGTTCTGTTGCCTAGGATGATACTTAGATTTTTCATCCTAAACAAAAGTGATTTCATTTATAGTACTCCTGTTAGAAATCCTACCCTTTCTGTAGTTTACACCAAGTGCTCCCTAGCAGCAGCTTAATTCTGCTTAGAAAAGCAAGAGTTAAGGGTGATGTTTTTTTCCTGGCAGTCTGACCGTTCCATCACGTTCCGGGAGCCACATGACAGGATGGCACAAATGAGAAACACCCGCCCACGCAGAGGATGATGTCTGCCCCAAACACTCTCGTCCCTTGACATTTTCACTGTATCTTATAAATAACTTTTCTTCATTTGGAGGGAACGTAATAGCTAAACAGTGGATAAGAGTAAGAACCATTAAAATAGAAAGCCCAAGAAAGACGCAGAAAATGTACTCCCCCAATAGGTAATGATAATTAATTCTCCTAATAATTTACACCATAATTTAAGTTCACTTCCATTAGCCATCTGTACCGCTTCTCTCAGTGACCACAGTCCAGCAAGCACCATGTTAACTGTTAATTTCATCCCTTAATCTTATCTGTTCTGCAAGCAGCTGTCAAAATACAATTTTTCCAAATTGCCTAAGAGATTAGAGAATTCATATTATTGCAAACTGAGATTTCGCATTAAAGCATTGTAAAAAGGGCAAAGATTTTTCTCCAGACAGTTTGATTATTACTCTATTACAGTAGTGTGGGTGTTACTGATAATGTATTACCGTTGTGCTTTCTTGGTGCAGTTCTGCTGGACCTTTCTGTTTGTGAAGAAATGTCATGTCATACTGATACAACATCTGTTATTTTTAAAATTAATTTAAAGGTTATGCAGTGCCAGGGATTGTGAAATACTACTAGTCTGCTATCTGTACCAAAACAATAGCACGGGTTTATGGAAAAGACAGATGCAGTAATATCAGCCTACATCTTACCAGCATGCACAGTATTCATCCATATGCTACAGCATATAGGGTGTTGGTGACTTTGTGCTGTGCCGAACACCTGCTGATGCTAGTCAGATTGCCCATCACCAGATGTGTTGTTTCTGTGAGGAAGTGCTGTGTTTTTCCATGTGCTCCTGACGTTATTTCTAAGAGGTACATTTGTTGCTGGATTATAACAGGAGGACTGTCATCTGACACCCTCCCCACCGATGCAAATAACCAGGTCCCCTGGGAAGCACAAACTAGAACTCTCCCTTGCTCCTTAGCTTTTAATGTGTACGCATTTTTTCCCCCTCCTACACAGAAGAAAAAAGATGTAAAAGAGTACTGTCGTGGGTCTTCCTCACCTTAAGACTGAGAAACGAGCTGCTGCTGGAACGGTGCGCGTGGTGCTGGTGCCTCGGTGCACCCAAGCCGAGAACCTCTTGCAAGAACTTGGGTTTCCCTCCACCTTGGCCGATTTCCCCTCGGCTCCTGAAGCACAAGGTCCCACTGTGACAAATATTCAGTGTGCCGCAAAATGAAATCACATGTGGGCACTGTGTCATGATAAACGGCGTGTTTACTTTCAAAACTTAGGGAGACTAATTGCTCAATAAGAGGGTTGGCGTCTGGACTTCACCGTGTTTGTATCTTTATTGCCTATGCGTTGTGGTGTGTCTTTATGTAGAAAAAATACAACTCTTTTAGAAGAAGAACTTTAAATCAGTAGGTGAAGTACATTTATCTTCTACCTATCAAGAAGGTAAGAAGAGGAGAAGTACTCTTTTCTTGTGGCTACCTAAAATGTGGCAGATGAAAAGAGCACCACTGGAGTGAATGACAGTATGTAGCAACAGTATGGCCTTCAGAAAGATAACAGGGATATCTGAAAAGTGATTCTTCCACTAAAATATGCAGATACTGATATTTGCCTTCAAGCTCTGATACAGCGCTGGGTTTTTGACAAGCTTTTGTAGCTGGCTTCCTACCAAAACTTGCAGGCACAAACTCTCCTGCTGCTGCAGTGAAGAAGCAGCGGTCTGAATTTCTAGAGAAAAATCTTTTGATTCTTTCATTAGCTCCTTAATTTGAGGCACTTTTATTTAGTCTTCTGGCTATCTTCAGCTGGGGAGCAAGGTACTTCTCTGCCCTTAAAGACAATGAGGGTACTTCTAAATAGTGCCTATGAAGTTTTTCACCACTTCCCTGTGCTGTTTTTCCCCTTTATTTGGGCTGCTCATCTGTCATTTGACAGAGAAGTAGGGAAGCAATTCTCACCATCAGAAGACTTTGCTTCCTTAAACAGAAGTGATCTAGTGTTTGTTTCTCTCAAATATGAATGATGAGATCTTGGACCATAATGGAAATGTATCATTAGCTTTAATGATACCAAGATATCCCCAGATTTTGAGGGCTTGATCCTTCTCTTCTTTAGGTTGTTGTATATCCAATTTAGTTCTGATGTATGGGAAGTACACCAATATACAAAAAGGTTTTAATTCTGAGAGGCTATACTGGAAACTTCCATGTGTTGTGAAGATAAATTGTATAGCAAATACATGTTCTTTATGAAAAAAATTTCTTTTTAAAGTTTGGATAACTTCTTATCAGACTAATGAAAACATAATAAGCTGGAAGATAGCACTTAGTCCCCTAATAAATTTGCCTGGGAAGAGCGTAAGAAATAATTGGTAGATTTTTTCCCCTTCGAGTGCTACAACAAATTAGCTCTCTGTTGATCTGATTTGGATGGATCATTGAGTCTCAAATTAAAAATATAGCATAGGGAGTATGTAAACACTGTGCTAGCATGGGCAGAAACGCTGGTATCCCTAAGGAATTATCTACTTCATTCATGCAATTACAAATGCTGGGGGAATGCTGATTTAGATGTGAGGCCCCCAGCATAAAGCACTGGGCATTAAATGCATGAGCGTTTCTTCAGAGCAGCTTAGCTGAAGTTTATCATGACCATTCAGCTATTGCCTAGCAACTTGTAAAGGCCATCAAAGAGCTCTTTGTCCATAGCTCTGGCAAAAACATTTCCTTGCAGATATCCTTATCAGTATCAAAATCAACATGAAAACTTATCAAAAACGATTTTATTGCGTAAGAGATTAATACTTGCTTGAAATTGTGGCAATCATAAGCCAGTATACTGTTGAGACCCTTGTTGTAAAAGCTGAGTCTAATCTTGCTTTATAAGTTCTAGTAAAAATGTTTCTTTTTCCTCACTAATTTCTAGCTTTTCTATAAAAGCATAGCTTTCTTTGCTGAAATTTCATATAAAGCAAAGTCTGGAAAATTCTTTTTTTTATTCTTTTTTAATCCTTTCAATATTTCTAACCTATTCTTTCTCAAAAATAGACATACTTGATTTTTACAGCTATAAGATGTGAAAGTCAGTTTCTCATTTTTAAGTGCCTTGTGAACTTATCTAAAAGTGAATGAGTGAGATTTAAAATTATTTTTATAAGTAGAGATGCAATAAATCACTAAATGAATTAGTATTTCTGCTTTGCTACGTTTATTCTTGACACACACAGAGGATTGAAATTGATTTTACTTATGATCAATAGTGAACATAATAAAATTCCTTTTATAGTGAAACAGAAGTAATATTCAGCATTCTTTCAGTATGTTATTCAGTGATATTTAGGATACACTGTTTCTTTGCTAAGTAGAGGGATATCATGCTCGACCTGACTACCTTGTCATAAGGGATGAAAGTGGGAAAGAAAAGGTCATTTTTTCAGTTTCCCTAATGGATCATTTTCCCTGATGTATACTGGAGGAACTTCTACCTTTTTCATTTTCAATGGTAGTTTTTGGCACTTTTAAGTATCATGGCTCTGTGCAACATGGGGCCCATTGTCTTTTCTATCCCAGTGTGCCCAGTATCACCCTTTGACACCATGCTGTCATAAAGCATCCTCTGTGCACAGATCAAGACGATATAATTGAGCCTGGTGTTATTGTATGTCACTGGTCTACATAATTTCAGATAATGCACTATGGTAACTCTTGGCAACCGCTGACTTGTTAATAGTGACCATTGTGTACTGAACACCACTGAAACCCATTAAGACTCATGAAAAATGTCTTTTCTCTAGCAGGGGGACACTGTGGAAAGCTATGTGTGATATGAGAAATAACACTCACGTGAACAGAATGCCAGGCTCAATTCTGAAATAACCTGCATGTGTCTGCTTGTGCTTTCACAGACTTAGAAGCCTGAGTTCTCAGATTTGTGAACCTCAGGCAGAGCAACCTTACACATCTGAAATAAGCAGTCTTGTTTCTAAAAAAATGCTGTGCTCTCATCCTGCTCATGTGCATCAGCATCTCTCAAAATCAACCCACTTTCTTTTACCTATTTATCCACAAGTAGAGAGTTAATGAAAAAGTTGACCCAGGCTACTGAGAAGCAAGTCTATACTGCCTCTCAAATGATAGGAGAATGACATTGCCTGTGCAGGCAAAAATGAAAATGTAATGATATAAGAAGCCTTTCATTTTTTGACAATAAATTTGTTTTAAGTCAGTGTTAACCAATGATCATTGTACAATTAGGGCTTTTAGGTGGCCCGTGTACTGTCTGCTGCTGGCTAGCATCTGCATGCTGAAAGGCAAGTGTTTTCTTTCTTGCTGGCATTAGTTGGTGCAATATTGAACCACATATTTGATTATTCAGTCTGTTGATTGTCTTGCAGAGAAACAAACATTGGAGGGTCTGGAGTGTCACCTTTCCTCTAATGAGAGAGTTAGTCTTTGGATATAGGCAGCTTTACAAGGCAAATGCTGTGGGGGTTGACGAAACACCTCTGAGTCTGGTCTATCAGTAAACAGTGTAATCATTTTTCAGTATTGTTATGAACAGTAGGTTTTGCTCTTCGAAGTTAAAAGATGTTTTTCTTGTCACATGTGAAACTGTTTTGCTTTTTTAGGACTCTGGCAGCCAGTGAACCTGTGGCATAGTTTGCTGGAAATACTTACAAAGCAAGACATGCTTGTGGTTGGATTCAGTCCACTTTTCCCGTAGCGAAGGGCTTCATTCAGTAGAGGCACTACAATAATACTTAATTGTTGATGCAAAGTACTGTAGACACAATATGGTCTGAGTTCCACAGTGGTGCCTGCTGGTATTTAACATGCAGCATGCTTTTAAAAGCAGATAGTGGAAAAAACCAGGGAAGTTATATTTAATGTTGCTGCATTGCAAAGAAAAAAACCATCCCATGATTGGATGATTATAATTAGTAGTTTATATTATGATTTATGTATAGGGGTTCAGGTTGTGGCCATTTTATAATCAATTTTATGCCAAAAATGGTTAGACAAAGCACTTACTGACCAGCATCCTTAACACTGTTGCAGCTAAGCATTTTGGAATGCTCACATGGTGTGTTTGGAAACCCTTTGTACGTGCTACATTTTTCCATTTGGTATGAAGCTTAGCAGTAATCAGCTCACCACTAATTAGAAATCATTCTGTGTCCTGCACCCCATTATTACACGAAATTATGTCAGACCTTAGGAATTTTTACATTCAGAGGGAAAAGTTTCTGCAATACCTTTTGTCATGCATTTCCCTAACATAAAATTTGAAAATAAGCTTTTGCTGTTTCAAAACAGCCATTATGGAGGAAGCAAAAGCCATTATTTTGCTGCATTTGAATTACTTTCTACTTTCGATTCTCGTTATTGATACCAGTGGTGAAAGTGAGAGGAACAAAAGACCTTTTTAAATTTTTATGTGTATGAAAGTCTTGGAAAACTATGGAACTCTTTATACTACTGAGAGGTTTGCATTCATCTTTGTAGATCTTAAAGTATCGGTGGGCAGGAAGCCTGGAGGTAACATCCCGTGGAGCTCTTATGTTCCATGTAAATCTGTAGAAGTGCTTTCCTGTTACAGAACTCAAAATCAGCCCTTATGTGCATCTCATCAAAACTGGAATATAAAAGACATTCAATGTTCTGGGGGAAGGCAGGAGCAGAGATGCAAGTTTACCTCATTCTTGTTCTATTTTCCCAATGTTAGTGGTATTTTCATAAACAGGTTTTGTGAGCTGTGTTTTAAAAATGAATCCTCTGAGGACCAAAGGTTTAAACTAACTATGCATAAGAGTTCTTTACAAAGGCTGACAGTTTTGTTTATTTATGGTTGCAGGCATTCACTGTGACAGTGTGTGTGCTGAGGGACAGTGGGGTCCAAATTGCTCGTTGTCTTGTTACTGCAAAAATGGTGCATCCTGCTCTCCAGATGACGGAATCTGTGAGTGTGCACCAGGATACAGAGGCACCACATGTCAGAGAAGTAAGGACAAAATAAATGTTTTAAATTTCTGTTCTCCCTCCCTTACTTGGAATACATATGATATAATACCATAATGCATTGTTAATTGTAGTATGAAGTACTATGAACACTCCTTGATTGGACATTTTGTCAAAATGTATGAATATACAGAAGTAAGTGTGATCTGAAATTAACAAATGTTTCCAACTAGTAGTGCTCTTCTTGCTACGGTACAACTTTACTTCTGTTAACTGGCTGTGCCGTGACATCGTTATGCACACAACTTTCTAAGAAACACATTTAGTAGGGGATTCCATTTTGAAGTCCAGCATTTCCAAATGTGATTGATGAACGTTTATTTTGTAATACGTATTTTGGTAGGTAAATAAGATATGCATGAGTTTCAGAAGCTAGAAAACTTAGCTTCCTGTTGAGTCTGGTAGGAATCATTGGCTTAATTATTGCTTTTTTTAAACACTTATTTTGACACAGCAAAGAATGGCCAGTGGGATCAGATCTCACAGTAAGTAGTGGATATCACAGGTACCCATAGTTGCATTTGAAACATCTGTCTCTGTAAAATTTAAATGTTACAAGAAGAGAGATACAGATGAACTGAGGCAAATCATACCAGAAACAGGGAGGCAAAAATAAGATAATGTGCAAAATATCTACCCTCCCAAGAAGATTTGTCACAGCAGTCTAGCTGTCTTCAGTTTGAATTGTTGAAGCTGTGAGGGAAAGGTGTTCAAGAGAAGAGAGATGTGAGTCCTCTGCAGTTGGAGGGTAGCCCTGTTTTCAGAGGAGGCCTCCCAGAACAGGGTCAAGAAGCAGGTGGAGTAAGGCCAAGTGGAGATGCTCCTCCAAAAGAGGCTTAAGAGGCAGGAGATGACATGAAATGATTACTAGAAGGTAGAAGGAGAACCAGGGCAGGATGAAGTCCTAACAGTCCAGGAACAGCAAGGTTTCAAGCTGAAGAACATGATTGCCTATGGCACTACTGAATCCCATATTAGTGTGGCATTAGTATTCCTTAAGCATTTCTAACTAAGTGCAGTAATTATTCGCACTATCTAATCTCTAAAGGCATTGCAGTTAATCAGTTAATCCAAAGGCAGGCTAAGTGTAACACTACATGTAAAAATGTTCCCTGCGTATTGGAACTGTGCGGATAACCTGGACAAGAGGCTTCCAGTCTGGTGGCTTTCCGAGCCCCTCTCTGATGCATGGTCTGGAGGCCGGGAAGACAAAGGTCACAGGAATAATTTGGATGCCAGTCAGAAAGTGCCTTTTCAGTAAACAGGAAGACCTTTTTGCACTGTTTCACTTGGAAAAGTTAATGTCTCTAGAGAGATCTGGCCACATAACTTGTGTCAAGTATATAATTAAAAGACTGAATCTTGAATAAAATTAAAATGCTGAAAGGATTCCAAGTTAGTTTTCGTCACTGCTAATTGCTGCTGTGCAACAGGTGTTTCTCTTGATGCATTACCTAGTATTCTAGTTTATTAGGAAATAAATGCCAAAATGGATTAGAGCAACAAAGAAGGAGCTTTTATGCGACAGCCTTTTTTTTTTTTTACCTTTTTTAAAATTTGTTCTAAGAAACTAGTGCCTTTAGCATAAAAATTGAGTGGATGACTCTGTATTTCTGGTCTCAGGTTCTCTAAAAGTTAGGTGATGCTTAGCTGTCTATACAAGGTAATGAGGACAGTAAGTACCTAAATGAAAGGATGACTGGAAAATATTTGTACGTTTTTCTCAGTGTGTTTGTATTTGTATTCCAAGTTAGGAAACACATAAGAAGTCAAGGTCTAAGATGACCTTACTCATCTACAGATAAAACTATCCACTCTATTTTTTTAAATTACTTTTCTTCAAATATGCTTTAAAAGATGTTCATGTTTTAGAGGACATATAATGTATAGCCAAATATGTATGATATATAAAGTATATATGCATTTCAAGCATAACCCAAGTACAGTGTGGCCTGACAGTAATAGAATGTCAACTAAGTCATTACTAACTAGAATATAGTAAACCTTTGAGGAAGATGAGCAAATCTCCTTTCATGAGTGTAAAGCATTGATCTGTATGAATAATAACAACCACCATTGCAACTCTTCTGTATTTAGAAAACAGAGCTAATTCAAAGCCAGGAACCAGTGCACTGCACAAGTTCACAGCTGTATAGAAAGTGCAGGAAGCAATGACAGTTTGTTCTTTCTGATTCCAGTTTGTTCCCCGGGGTTTTATGGACACCGCTGCAGCCAGACATGCCCCCAGTGTGTACACAGCAGTGGTCCCTGCCACCATATTACTGGTTTGTGTGACTGCTTACCTGGATTTACAGGAGCTCTCTGTAATGAAGGTACATGTTGTAATAAAGACTCATGGGATGCAGAGACCAAGCACTGTAATAATTTTCATCCATCATTTGGAAACTATAAAAGCAAAAATAGTTTCTGTTGTAGTATGTGCAGTTTATAAATTAAGAATCTTAAGCAGGTTTAAGCTGTTTGAACCTTTGATCCTTAAGTGTGAAACCCACTGTATTCTTATTTTTATTATTTGTATGATGAGTAGGTATAATGGGCTTACCAGAATTTATAATGCCTTACTTTAACGTTATACTAAGCAATACATTTCTTGATCCAAATATCGATTGCTTTCCCTTGAAATAAAGAAAATACAGTCTTGTTCTGACAACTAAGGAGTTCTAATTCTGACAACTTGTTCTCAGTATGTCCCAGTGGCAGATTTGGCAAGAACTGCATTGGAATATGCACCTGCACCAATAATGGAACATGTAATCCTATTGATAGATCCTGTCAGTGTTACCCTGGTTGGATTGGTAGTGACTGCTCTCAGCGTAAGTATCAGCTTTTCTCCCTTTATTTTCAAAACCATTAATCAGAGTTCGGCTATTTAAATTCTCTACTTTTTGTTAAAGAAACACTGTCTAAGTCAGAAATTCAGACGACTTCATGGTATATGATGAAGATATCTAAAACTTTCCTGCATTTCATCAGCACTATCAGAAACACATTTGCACTATCATTTTTCTAGTAAGTGGGCTGGAGCATACAACAGGAGGGATCAATTTTCAGTCTTCCACTGCGCAAAGAAGAGTTGTAGAGAAGCTGTATCAGGCTTGTTTCAGCAGCGCACTGTGAAAAGAGAAGAGGCAATGCTCACAAGTTGCAGCAAGGGTGACTTCTACTAGATACAAGAAAAAAAATCCTTACTGTGAGAGTGGTCAAGCACAGCAACTGTACAGAGAGGCTCTGAAGTCTCCAGCCTGGTAGAGGTGGTGAAATTATCATCGATGAAGATCCTTTGAGTAGCATCACCTTGGACTAGGTGATGCTAGAGGTCTCTTCCAACATGAAAAAGTCTGTGGTTGATGAATCTTTCATTGCAAAGAGGGTTCTTGACCTGTTGTTTGCTTGTCTGTAATTATTTAGTCTTATCACAGTAGTGTTGCGAACATCCCAGGGCTTGTATCCTCAGGACAGTCTTACAGAGGTATTATTTTAGAAACAGGGAACTGAGGCACTGAAGTACAGGGTGTATTTTCTTACTACAGTTGCATAGAGAGCTACTGGCAAGGCTCAGAACAAAGCCAAGATTTTCTCAGATACAAGTTAGTGCTCTGGCTGCAAGACCATCCTTATTCTTGTTTAAACATCTGAACATTTTTTTAAGAAATTTTTCACTATGACTTTTTTTAAGTGCTTATAACTTTTCAGTGGATTTTTCTCTTTCTTCCTTTTATAAATGTTTCACAGATACACATTTTTAGTGTCATTCTACCTCACTCAATGAGTATTGTCTTTGGTATGCTAAACTCAGTGAAGACTTTGTTACTGACTTAAAAAGGAGAAGGGCTAGGCCCTAATTTTATTATGTTTCATGATAGAGTTATTTTATTGAATCATTAGGCATTCTCCAGATGCCTTGCTGGGTCTATGCAAATTACTAATGACAGGAAAGAAATATCTGAAGCAAAATTCTCACAAGAAGCGTATCCAATTCCATAAGTTACCAAAATCCATACAGTCTGAAACACATGCATGCCAAAATTTCAGTCAACCTATTTTTATGAATAAAAGAAGCTGTACCAGGCATGTCAAAATATGATATGATATGTCAAAATTCAAAATACATTGTGCTGGGGTTTCCAGGGAGGTGCATTTCCTAGTAACGTGCCTCATTGGTTTATATCATTTACGGTTTGACTGGTAACTGGCTCTGTACCAGTGTGATGTAACATCTGGTCAATTTGGGAAAAAACCTTCGCTGACTAAATTCTGTGAAGTGATTAGCATGCACAACTCAATATGATACCAAAATAAATCTTGGGCCTATTCCTGTGGAAGGCAGTAGTGACAAAGGTCCCTGTTTTTATGGTAAAATAACTAGGTAGTTGGGGGAGTAGCAGAATAGGGGTATTTAGGAGGAGGAGGGACTTGCTCATTGAATCAATAACAAGAAAATGGTGCCAGCAATATGAATGGAAGCGTCTATTGAGGCTGTGCTCATGAACCGTAACGGAGGAAGTTTATTTGCTTTGTATAAAGGCCTTTCGTTCACATGGAAAATAATGATTCCATTAATTTCTTTTGGAACTAGCGACCTTTTTGAAACTTCTAACCTTTCGTCTGTATGTGATTTACATTCCTTCTTAGTTGACCACTTATTTCAAACAAAAACTAGTAATAAAAATCATTATAAGGCACAACTGAAGTGGAAACAAAAAAAAAACCAAGCATAGTACTTTTTTTTTCAATACAATGTAGTTTATTTCTTAATGAAGTGAAATTTGGGCAAAGATAACACTTTGCAAAAATACAGCCCACACATAGATGAGTCATTATGCAAACATTTAAAGGATTCCAGAGTTTTTATTGCTTTCAGACAGGTCTCTGGAGAAGCAAATCAGTTCACAACAATAAGGAGTAATCAGCTTTTTTAAACTTAACTGGGAATAAAGCTAAGGCTTCCATGTCTGACCTGTTTCTTCTCTCCTATAAAATACTCATGTTGTACTTCCACAAAACTATTTTTAAATGATGCGTCTCTTTACTAAAGAAACTATGTGAATCCTAATCAATAGAAAGGGGCTATTCTTAGGGTACCCTCTGCACTTAGTGATATTCTGACATGAAGAAAATTATCTTGTGCTGTCTCTGAATAGTAATTAGCATTTTGGAACCACTTCACTATTCTAATGACAGCACATAGTATCAAATTCATTCACCATGACATTTTCAAAGCAGTCAGTAAAATTCTATCTCATAACATGTCGACATGATTGTGAGTGAAAAAAATCTCCACTTTATAGATAATTACTTGTTTTTTAGAAATATTATATTGATTAATGGACCCACAGAAGCAACTGAGTTAACTTGATGGAGGTTCAGTCCTGATTATATGTGCCATGTTTAGGCAATTATTTAGAAACTAACAGTGGAAATACAAGAAATAAGCTTAGTCATTGGTCTAAAGCTATAGGGTGTAAGATGTGTTTCAACCTTCTCTGTGTATTCTCCTTCACTTTTGAGGCTTAAAAGGCTTATCCCCTTGACTGTGCTCAGTTGCACTGTTTGCAGATTAAATATATTAAGAAAGGAAACTTACATGGCTTTCTCTATGAGAAAGCAGTCCTAGTTACTGAGTATCAAGTATGTATCACTGGTTTCTTTCCCACATTTAATCTTTTTCAGCACTTTTTATCTAGAATAAAATGATTCCTTAGTTCAAAAACAAATCTGTGGCTATTTGCTCAGAATGGAGCAGCCCCAAAAATGCATTTAAAAGAAAAACAACAAACCCCAAAGGAAGCAGCGTTCATATGTGAATGTAAGCAGCTCTATTCATGGGTATCAAGAATCTTTGTCATTTGAGATTAATTGCTCTGGGTTGTTTTAGCTTGCCCACCTTCCCACTGGGGACCAAACTGCATCCACACATGCAACTGCCATAATGGAGCTTACTGCAGTGCCTATGACGGGGAGTGCAAATGTACCCCAGGATGGACTGGCCTTTACTGTACACAAAGTAAGTGACTTTTGTTACCTGTTCTTAGTCTACAAATCAGTGACAGAATTTTCCTTTGGTATTTTCACACTTTATTCATTGATTTTTTTCCCATGCTACTGAACCTTTTTTGGTCCAGAAGATGCAACACATTACCTCCTTGGTTGCAGGGAAGGCCCCTGGATAAGCACTGGCAGAGCATTGGCCATTACATTTGGGCTCCTCTTTAGCCTTCCTTCAGAGGAAGAAAACTTTTGGCCGCAGCTGGGCATCCCTGTGGAAGAGTCTGTCGTATGCATATGCAGAATGAGTGACTCTGATGTTCAGAAGCTACTACTGCAGGTGTGCGGTTATGGCTGCAGTCCATAGCATGGGTGGTCAGCTCTGCAGGCATTCCCCACAAGGTCGGATGACGGTACCGTCTAATTCCTTCCCTCTCTGAAACCTCCCCAGGAAGTACTGTAGCAGCAGGGACCCGCCAACCAAGATTGTAAGATAACACAGAGCTGACTGAAGCCATGAGAATAGCTCCTAGTGTAGCTGTGGCTGTGGTCTGCTGAGGCACAGTCCCTGTTGTCACTGCAAAGTGGTTATACAGCGTATCTCATATCTGTAATTGCTACCTCCCGGGGGCAATTGCAACAACAGCTCTAGCTCAGCACCCGTAATTCAAATACTGGTATAGAAGCTATTTTTTTTGAACTTAGAAACTTAACTTCGCTAGACTGTAATGTTACAACTTTTTTACGTTTTCTTCAGGTAATTAATACATTAATACTGATGTTTTTTCCAAGAGCTTTTCATTAAAATAAAAATACAAGCAGTGCAGTGACTGGGTGTAGGTATATGGCACTCATTATATGCTGAGTAAGAGTTCACACAAAGTTTTGAGAAATAAAAATTTGTTATAGATAGATACTGGTAAAGTTGGCTTCTTATCTTTGTCATATTACAGCTTCAATTTGGTTTATCTTCAATCCAGGCACCTCCACTGTCTGTAATCTGGATACAACCATTATCTTTGAACTCAAGAAAAATAAGACTGCTAACTGTGTTTTGCATTCAGTGTTTCAATGTTTTTCATAAAATCAGAACTCTCCTTTTCCAAATGAATAATGTCATAGTGGCAGGAAATAACAGATATATTATAGGGCCATATGGATGCAGCTCTGGAAGACATTCACTATACTGGTTCAGCTGTTAGCTATCATGGTTATTTTGCTTCCTGCTGGTGAATAATGATCTCTTTGCAGTGATATGTCTTCTGCATACTGAAATGGTATCTCTGTGAGGGGCTGAGATACAATATGTTGTTATTTTTATTTTTTTATGCTTCAACATCAACTGTGCAGAAAATATGTCCAAAGGTTCATTCATCACTGAACAGACTCCCTGCTTTGGTTCACAAACTGCCCTCTTTCTCCTCCTTCAGATACCTTCCTAAACCCATTTCTTCGAGGAGCCCTTGTTGCTGCCTTCTTCTGAATATCTGCTGTCCACACAATTTCCCAACCTCATTTTTGTGTAGTTTTTGCCTAACATGTATTTTAACCCACTTAAAATAGAAAAGATCTTGATCTATTGTGTTTATAGAATACCATGTTGAGTAGCGGAGCTACAGAAATGACTTCTCAATAACATACTTAACCAGAATATCTGCATTTTATTTCTCGAGCAGTTGTTTCACTCCTTTTTGCCTCCCCCTCCTTGTATTGCAGGATGTCCCCTAGGGTTTTATGGGAAGGACTGTGCACTGATATGTCAATGTCAGAACGGAGCCGACTGCGACCACATCAGTGGGCAGTGCACCTGCCGCACAGGGTTCATGGGGAAGCACTGCGAGCAGAGTGAGTAGGGATGGGAGTTGTTCCTGCCTGATAGCAAATACTAAACCCTGAGCCGACCCTCTGTTGTTTTGGCTGGTGTTGTGATACAGCCTCTTGGCTTCAGCGGGAATTACGGTGGGGAAGGAGCTTCAGGAGTTGGACCTACGCTTTTTCCAAACATATAAAAGCCCGCAGAATTAGTTATTAAGACTGATTATGATTGTGATGGCTGTTTCTTGCAATTTGTAGCTACATGTAAGAAGCATCTGTACTGCGTTCTGGTTGCTTTGGACGTAATGCTAAAAAACCCCCAACAACTCTGTCATGTAAAAGTAACAAATGAATCCAAGTAATTGTCATTGGCATAAACCACAGTGAAAACTAATGGCTAGAAAACTCAAGATAAGAAGTACCACATCAATCCCACTGGATAAAATTAATCTTTGCAATGGCGTTTTACAGTACAATTGGATTATAAAAGCATAATAGATGGCATTTTGTTTTCATATGTGTGTGATTCTTTACCCAACAAAACCCACTGACATCACTGGCGGTATAATGTTGTACAACATTAAAAAGAATAGTCAGGCTCATAAGCACAGAACTGTTAGTCCAGCCTTTGCTAACATTACAGAGTGGTGCTCCCACACTTCAGACATTATACTGCAGTGCAAAGCAATCCATTCAACCTATTGTTGTGAAGGTCTAAACCTGTCTTTGGCAGCAGCGTCGTGCACAAGGCTTTGCTTTTGGTGTGTGGAGGACACTGTAACCTATAACCAGGACTGATTTAGCTGCATCTGGATCTGAAGGGCTGTGCAGTGGCCAAAATAGCATGTGTCACACCTGTCGCACCTGTCAGCACTGTAACAGAAGGGAAGGGAGCCTACCATCCCTATAGACACACTTTATTCCCTCAGCAGTGGGTCTAGCCCCAGCTGCAATGGGAGTTAACGTATTATATAAGGCTAATCAACATCTATGTTGATATCTATGTCACTAAAAATTTGGAAGTGGATTTTTTTTTCCTAAGAAAAATACAGTTGCAACAAAACCTAAATGGTTTAGAGAAATATATTAATTTCAATGAAATAATAGCTGGCAACATGGAATTATTAGCTATTTAAATTTTCTTACTCTACTCTGATGATTTCAATGTTTCACTTCAAAAGAGCAATAATGTTTAGGAAAAGATAAAGTTTTTAAGATCTCTTGATGTCATGATATCAAAAAATAATTTTGAATACTTTGGCAAATCTAACTTTATTATTATGTTTTATAGATTTTATATTTTATCCTATAATTTAATAATAATGATTTAACAATATTAAACTAAATGTTTTGGTGTTTCTGAATTTGAACATCAGTTTTAAAAATTGACTTTTCATTCCAATTCAGATTTCAAAATGCCAAAATATATTGTGGCGTGATGGTTTTTGCCCAGCCATTGACTTCAGTAGTCATAATCTTGTTTTACTGAATGTAACCAAGAGAAGAAGAAGGTATATAAGCATGAAATTCCACTTGAGTCTAGATTTATCAAGACTGCAAGAACATTTCTCTGGCACCTATTGTGTTGCATTATGTTGAAAATTATTCTAAATTAGGAACACGTAAAAGATGAGATAGATTCTTTTAAAGAGACAAAAAGAAAAACAAATTAATATAGTTACGAAACTCCTGAGAGATTTCAGAAAATTGAGTCTCAGAAGGTGAAGAAGTGCCACGCTTCCTCAAACCATCAGAACTACAATAACGTAAAAAGCCACACAGTAACAGAGGTGGCAGTATAAAAGAAATAATTTTTATTGGTGTAGGATAATTCTCTACCATGCTAATTACATGATGTAGGAGACACTTTGATCAGCAATTAATGATTGTATTCAAATCATTCTGGGAGAGAAAAAATAATCTAAAACTCTTCCAATTAGCTTGTTCTTCATAATTCAGCATTTTTCTCCTGTAGGTAGCTCCTCAATGTATACATTACAGTATCAAAGTATGCTATAAGCAGCCTAGACCAGTTTTATTTTTATATAAATGTGTATATTAGACTCATTCTTATGGCCCTTATCTCTTGCTTTTTTACCATATCAGCACATCTGTCATATCACATGTCACCAGCCAGATGTCTGGCTCCACTCATATGATTATGTGATTTTACAAGCACTGGGATCTGAGTAGCCTGGGAGACCTAACATTCTGGTGTAGAACCGGCACTTTGTTCACATTTTGTCCATTTCTTCAGTCTTCTACCCTTTTAATCTTTTCTGGGTATTTTTTCCTTCCTAATTTCACTGCCTTAGTGGCAGCAACATTACAGGTAAAGGAAAATCACTTCTGTATACAATTTCCTTCTTCTTTTCCTTCTCCCTTCCTGTGCCCACACACATAAACAGAGAGGTCCTGTTAAGAAAAGCTGCTCCGTAGAGGTCTACCACTAATAGCACATTGCCATCTGCTGGCCATGTACGAAAACGCATGGCGTTAGGAACACATGGTAGCATGTATGGTACTTGTAGGTCTGTAATAGCAAAACATTTAAGAAGTACTGACTATGTCTGATTTTTATTTGCACTTATTTTGTGCAGAATGTCCTCAGGGTACGTATGGGTATGGATGCCGGCAGACGTGTGACTGTCTGAACAACTCAACCTGTGACCACATCACAGGAACATGTTACTGCAGCCCCGGCTGGAAAGGGGCCAGGTGTGATCAAGGTAAAGCCCAGATGCAATAAAATTATTGTAATTATTTTACTAAAACATGGATTAACCTATTAAATGCCATCTCTGTATCATTCATTAAATTAATCTGATAAGGCATGTGTGTTTAAATAGTCCATTCTATTAAATTTTATATGCTCTGCAGATTTTGTAAGTATTAGATGCCTCAGTGATAGTTTTTGGAGCAAAGCACTCAGGTGTAGATTGCATGAAATGTTGTACAGTGCTCTGCTGTCCAAAGCTGCTCGATAGAGCGTGTGCTTTACCTGCTCTGTGCTTTTGCCTAGAGAACGTTCTTACTTTTTCAACACCATGAAAATATCTCTTTCTATGAAGAAGATGAATGGTTTTCCTTAAGGCTAGGATTGTCTTCACATTGGTTTCTGACATAGCTCTAT
The DNA here is from genome assembly GCA_013400755.1 of Pelecanoides urinatrix. NCBI lineage: Eukaryota > Metazoa > Chordata > Aves > Procellariiformes > Procellariidae > Pelecanoides > Pelecanoides urinatrix. The sequence continues at coordinate 56,832 of VZTQ01003217.1, forward strand.
TTTGGCATTATTAATTACAGATAAACGAGCAGAAAGATTTAGAAGTGAAATACTGTCTTCTCTTCCTGACACATAAGCCTCTGAATTTATGCCACATATTTTCATTTCTTCTTGTATTTCAGCTGGTGTAATTATAGTGGGGAACTTGAACAGTTTAAGCCGTACCAGTACTGCCATCCCTGCCGATTCTTACCAGATAGGGGCTATAGCAGGCATCATCATTCTTGTCCTGGTTGTGCTTTTCCTGCTAGTGCTTTTCATCATTTACAGACATAAGCAGAAAGGAAAAGAAACAAATATGCCCTCAGTGACCTATACTCCTGCTATGAGGGTCATCAATGCAGATTACACCATTTCAGGTAAGTGACATTTAGAACAGGTTTTTTCCTTTGTCTCTTGACTTTGTGCTTTTTTAGCTGAGCTCTGAGCCCCTGAAGGGCTTCAGATCTGCCCCTAACAGGGCTTCAATGTGCATGTTTCCCCTTTGTGCATTAGCGAGTGCTGCTGTGAGCAGGAACGTATTCGATTTCGAAAAGGGTGTCTACAATTCTGCCTTGGAAGCCTTCCTGGAAAGAGAGGCAGGGAAGAGTTTCCCTCTTTAGGAAGAGGAAGACTGAGATACTTCTCTCAACTGCCTTTTGCAGGGTTGCAGCCCCCGAGACCATGCTGACATTGATGCTGGTGAAGTGGCACACGAGACCAGTGGGTTGCGATGGTAGACTTGTATGCTTACCTTTCAGCTATCAGAGGCAGTTCACCCGAGTTCAGAAGGATGCTGCCCCAGCATCTATAGCTGCTTAGTTTGTTCTGCATCACAGTCTTTTAATCTGTGCTTTTGGTACTATGAAGGTGGCTTCCCCTGGTAAAATGTGTTAATTGTAAGGAACAAGTGACCATAGACCATATACCTTGCTTTACTGTGTAACGTTTTGCACCTCAAATGTTTTTCTGCATTAAACCGTCAAGTATGGACATTTCTATTCCTGTGTGCCTATTTTTAAACAGAATTGGGAAGTGTGGCAGAATATGGTTTCTACTGAAACTTTAAATTCAGTGCCAACATCTTGAATACAGAAAGACTGCAGTAGCTGTAGAAAATCAGGATTTCACACTAGCTGTGGCAAGATTCTGTAGAGAGGCAGATAGCAGAGTGGAGGAGCAGTGGTCCTGAAACAAAATGGGAGTTTTCGACCTGTGAAGTGCATGTGAGTTGGGATGCAGTGGGTACATGAAACTTCAGGCAATGCTGTCTTTTGCACACAGCTGTTAAGGAAGGCAGCAGGTAAAGAAGTCAGCAGAAACAGTTGTCAGAGTCAAGAAAGATGTACCAGCAAAGGTCGTGGTGCTCTTGAAGCATGAGAAAATGTTGCTATGAACTTGATGGTAGAAGTGTCTATAATTAGGACAAAACTATGACTACAGAGGCAAGAGAGAGCAAGGGACCACAGCAGAAAGAGAAGTTAGCAAGTAACACTTGTGAATGGTGTTTGCTGAAAGTGAGGACATGACTAGTCAGTTACTGCTCTATCTCTCTAGTTTCTTTAAATAAATACAGGATTTTTAGATTTTTTTTTTTTCAAGAAACTCTAAATCAGATTCTGAAATTGGTGCAGCACTATTAAAAACGCATCCTAAGAAAGAAATGCCATGTTATTTTCAGTTGTTCATTTTCCTTTCTGTTTCTTTTCAGAAACCATCCCGCACAGTAATGGTGGAAATGCTAACAGTCACTATTTCTCTAACCCTAGTTATCATACTCTAACTCAATGCACTACCCCACCTCATGTCAACAACATGGACAGACTGACCCTGGCAAAGGTAAAGCATAAAAATCTGGATGCTTCTGTGTAAATTAGCCTTTGGTTTATTTTACTTTGTTCCTAATGTTTCATATTTGTTTATTTTTGCTTTCTCTGATGATCACCTTCAGCAACTTCCCATCAGTTTCAGTTTCTATTACCTATCTTTCTTTGAAATAGGCAAAAAACAATCAGCTGTTTGTGAACCTAAAAAATGTGGAACCTGGAAAACGAGGCACTGTCATGGACTACACAGGAACACTGCCTGCAGACTGGAAACATGGTGGCTACCTCAATGAGCTTGGTAAGAAAAAAAAAAAAAGGAGAATGTGAATGTCATTGTGTTTGGAATGGACTGGAAAGCAGGGACGTTTTCCTGGTTCTTCACTCAGGGTAATGCCAGGCTTGTCAGACTGTGTGTGAGGTTCAGGATTATGGGTTTGACCTTCCTTTAAGGCCGTACCGTTAGAGATAAAGAAGTGACTCCTTTTGAGGAACGGTGAATCAGTCTCATGCTCAGTACAGACATGGTATGCAAAATATCTCATGTTATTTTTGTAAAAAGATTTGCTTATTAATTAGTTTCATAAAACAATGAGTATTGTACAATAAGGGTCTGCTTTGGCAAAATTACATATTCTTATTAAATAAATGAATGGTTTTATATATCCTTTTTTTTTGATCCCCACCAAATGGAATCAATGCTTTAAAAAGTAGTTTCTCATCATCTGAGCTGCTTCAGATATAAATTCTAGGAGCATCCTCCCAGCTAAGCCTCCTGTTTGCTAAAAGACAGAGCATTGTCCTTAAGAAGAAGATTTCCCGAGAAGCGGTGAGAGTCACTGTATCCTGCTTTATGCTATCTTTTGCTGTCTTTTCATCCTTTTCCAATCTCGTGCATTCCAAAAAGGCTGAGTTGCGCTGACCATATCTCCAACCAGTGAAAGCCTTAAAAGGGACTTTTCAGTGCCAGTATAATTTAGATCATTTAATGACCTTCATTTCTGGTCCTTATCAGTATCAGATTCTGGGAATCAGAACTACAGCATGCAGCATTATTTTTTTTCCTGCTCATCCCCAGTGTTGATTTAACCACAATTAGGCTCAGATCTGTTTTTTTTTAGAAAAGGGTTTCAGTCATAATGCTCAGTGTTCAACTTCACATTTTCTTAGAGCATTTGTACTAGCACTTAAGACTCCTTAGAGATACTGGCTGTGGTTAACCCCCTGCAGTAGATCTTGAGTTACAGGGAGATTCTAGAGGACTGGATGAATGCTGATATTATGTCTGTTTTCTAGAAGATCAAATGGAATAACTTGGGTAAATCTAGGCTGGTGATCCGGGCATCAGTCTTGTAAAAACAACAGAACAGCTGATACGAGATCTAATAAATAAAGATGGGGTAGGAATAAAATTAATTGGTTTAGGTCTCCTCAAATAACATAATTTCGTTCTTGGAAGCTATGAATTTTGTTTATAGAGATATTGTATAGATAAAATTATTTTAGGCTTTTATGAGGCTTCTAGCATAGTACCACAATACATTCTGATTAAAAAATTAGCACTCTATAATATCAAGCAAAGCTATTTGAATGGATTAGTAACCAAGTAGGTGCCGGGTCTCTGAAGACAGTTGTCAGGCATTGCTGATTGCTGATGTTTATATTGGGATTTATATTGAGAGAAATCTGTTACTAACAGCAAAGCTGTAGACTTAGGTGATAGGTGTTTTTAGGCCATTCCTGCAGGTCAAGGGACTGGAACAGAGTGACCTTGGACAACACAATGGGAGTGATTCACTTTGGAAGCAAAGTACCAAGAATTGGAGTGAACTTTGCATACCCTGGGATTTTCAGGTCAAGATAGGGAAACCTATCTTTCTGGTAGATATGGTTTATCCAGCCAAAAAATATGCTTTAATCAAAGAGCAGTTATTATAAGAGTTATATTAAGAGTTATTATACTCCTATTCAAGAGTAACGGGGGGGGGGTGGTGGGGGGAACATAATGGCCTGTGACATATATGAGGTCAAACTAGATAACTTAATGGTCCCTTATGACCTCAGCTACCTTCTCTGTTCTACTGTTTGAAAGTGTGCAAGCAAGTATCAATGCTTCTATAACCCTATACTGGGCAGTTTCACAGTGCTTATCAGAGTAGTACTCTGCTAAGGAGAAGTGTCCCAAAGCAATTTTTAAAGTTTTAAAAGCTGTTATCTAACCACTTTTCTTTGATTTTAAAACTCTGGTTTTTATATCATTTTTCTCAGGTGCTTTTGGACTTGATAGGGGATATTTGGGAAAGTCCCTGAAAGGTGAGGTTATTTTCTGATGCATTTAGAGGAAATGAAATAGACATTCAGTTTACTCTTCTAAATTATCTTTAGTTTCTGTGTGAAGAGAATATAAAATAATTTTAGACTAAATTATTCGTAGATGCTGAATCAATGCATGAAGTTTTTTTGCTTTTTTTTCTTTTTTGAGGGGAGGGCTTTTAAAAAAAAAACCAACAAACCAAGCCTTTCCAAGTCCCCTATGTGTCACATACATCAAGATTTTCTGTAATACCTGAGTCATGAAATGGGTCTATTCTAGACAGCAGAAGGGGGGTGGTCCTTGAATTCAGCCTAGTGAGCTAGGTAAGGACGCATGCTGCCTCTGATGAAAGGCTTTAAAAGAGAGCCAGTTCCTCTTGCAACTGGCGTGGTCAATGTAGGACTGTATGACTGCAAGCCTGCAGTGCTTCATCACATTCACTGAAGGCCTTTGGAAGGCCTATTGATATTTTGAATATGAATACATAGAGAGGAATGAAAAGCTTCAGAAATTCAGGGTAGTGATGATATTTTGATCTTTTGAATTATCCAGTTTTCTCATAAGACTTTATACTGGACCATACTGGTGTGTGTCACTGTTTTTGTTACATGATTAAGGTATGCCAAGGGTGACTGGAATCCCTGGATATCCAAACAATGAAAAACTGTAGCTAAATCCATATGTATAATGAGTTAAATACATAGACAAAAGCAGCTGGTTTGTCACCTTGTGTATAATACAGGACAATTAAGCTGAAGGAGTGATTTATTATATCTGACATTTCCTGGGTTTAGAGGATTAGGGCATGCCCAATTTAAAATACCTTAAAGGAGTCACAAAGTTATGAGCTCCTATACACTGACAGGTTCACCAAGGTCAGTCTCATGCCGGATATTCAGAGTCAGGAACAAGATGAGAAAGTGTCAGCTCTAAAGCTTAAATAACACAGCATATCGCAAAACAACACAGAGAACAAAGTAACATGGACACCACAAAATCTCTTCCCAGCATAAGAAAATGCATCTTCTCTTAAACTACAGTTATTTGTCCTTCAGTTAAATCCTGAAATGACAAGCCACCTGATGTTTCCTTTTCAGTTCTCCTATGTGCACCTTACAGAAACTTATAAGAAGCTGGTTACTCTTTTAATGTGGCTGTATACTCAAACTCTGCACCAAACAGGCCATCCCTAGAAGTCACCTTACCATCTGCCCAAACATTGCTATTTGGAGCAGTCTTAGATCACTTATTTGAATAAAGTCCTGAGTTCAGCACTTGGAAAGGCAAAAAGTATTCTGAAATGCCTTTTAAAAACTGATTCTACACATTTTCTGTATTTAATGCTAGCTACTATTTTAACCAGAATTGAAGGTGCTCAGACTTTGGAATAAGAACTTGCTGATGGCAAGATCAAGCCCATAAAAGAGCATAGCAGTAGAGGTGTTTTCATTAATTGCTTTATAGCAATTTTGAAACGTTATGACTGGTTTCCATTTAAATACTCATTTATGAGTGACTTTTTAGAACTCAGAATTGAAGAATGCCCTGTTTAGTAGCAATGTCCATAGTTTGTAGCATGCTTGAAAGAGTAATATATTTTTCTTTTTGCAGATCTAGTGAAGAACTCAGAATACAATTTAAGTAATTGCTCATTAAGTAGTTCTGAGAACCCTTACGCTACTATAAAAGACCCACCAGCTCTTGTGCCAAAAAGTTCAGAATGCGGATATGTTGAAATGAAGTCACCAGCACGCAGGGACTCCCCATATGCTGAGATCGCCGGCTCTGCTTCAGCCAATAAGAACGTTTATGAAGTTGGTAAGTACAAAATCTACTTCTAGGTGTTGAAGTTTAAGAACAAAGAGCACAGGACTTTTTTCTTTGAATCAGTTTAATCAAAACACATGAAAAATCTCTGAAAAAATGATGATGTGTTCAGATTCTATTTTCTGCTCAAAAGGTATAAAACCAATCTCATTCTTTTGAGATAAATGGTGTAATTCATAAGAACAGAGTTTGAAGTAGCTTTGGCTCTGTTTTATAACCTAGAGGCACCTCTGAATTTCCCTGGTTTGAAAGCCTGCCTTTAAACAACAGCATAAGATAAGCTTAGCATTTGATTGCAATATAATTCAACTCTAGATTAGGCTATTAAGTACGGAATCCAGCTGGAGTAAGTGTATGGGAGGGATAGAAAAGATCTGTTTCCTCCTCTTGATCAGAAAAAGTAGCATCTTCACCCACAGACATAGCATTTCACTGACATGGGCCCTGTCTAGTTACTGCATTACTATAGTTACAGAAAATTTTGGGGCCTTGTGGCATGGTAGTTATCCTAATGGTCTCTGGACTGGAATAAACTGTATGTCACATGTCATAGGATACCATTTTCCTTTTCTGTCCCCAATTAGAGATTCCTGTGAAATCCAACAATATCCCCATTGTGTTTCTAAAGATTTTTATAAAATATTGATTAAAAGCCCCAAATTTGGGCTTTTTTTTAGTTTGTCCACACACAAAGAAAGATGCTGGTCCACTTGCTTCTGTCAGTAAATACACTCATGGCAGGCAGGGCCCTGCTGCACGCCCACCGTTGTAACTTAGTGTAAAGCCAAAATACCTTTAAATCAACCTTTGTTTCTACACCTGCATTTCAGGACTCAGCATGACAAGGAATCTTTATATTGAAGCAGAAAGGAGAGGAAATTTTATAATGCTAACTGAAATGAAATACAGTGTTTTTCTGGTTGCTACTTCTAGTGTTGAATGTATGTGCTCTCTTTTATCACAGAACCTACGGTGAGTGTTGTCCAGGGAGCATTCAGCAGCAGTGGACGTTTCAGCCAGGATCCTTATGATCTTCCAAAAAACAGCCATATTCCGTGTCATTATGACTTGCTACCAGTTCGAGATAGCCCCACATCCTCTACGAAGGAGGTCAGCAGTGAATGACCCCAAAAGCTGATCGGTAGCACAGTGGGACTCTCAAGGGGCAAAGTGGCATGGTTATGCTCCTTCCTCTAGTTTACCATCATATTTGGCTCCTAATCTGTCCAGCAGACAATTGCTGTACATTAAACAGAATCTCAACATGAGGTTTGTGTTATGTATACAAGTGACAGATGGACAAATGCCACACTCTGGGGATCCTAATCATTCTTTTTTCACGGCAGTAAATTTTATAGAAACAGGTATGCAACACATTTATACTGTAATATACTGGCTTAAAAATATTAGTTTGCAGATCAGTTTTGATAACATCCCATTTCAGCAACTTTAAATATAGACTTCATGTTTGTTGTGTTTCAGAGTAGAAATACTCCCAGGACAGTGCAATTTACCAAATATCACTTTGTACAGGTGATCTGATTCACTAGTTATGTAGAAGACAAACTTGCCAAATTTTACCTTCCATTCTGTTCTTTAGTCAAGACATATATGAGAAACAAGACGTAATGGGGATAAGTAAGCACTATACTGCAGTTGTTTGGGAAATCCATCATCAGGCTTTTTTGTCCATTACTGGTGGTGGGCATACCTTGCTTGAATAGTTGTGGAGAAAGCATTGCATACATCAATATTATATGCTGCCTCAAGATCTCTTGGTACTCCAGACTCAGCACCAGCCTTCAACAAATCTTTTGCTCTTCAACTCCGTATGTTGTAGTTCTGACCACTATTTCTGCCATACACAACTAATAATCCATAACATATCAGTAATTACTTCATAAAATAAGTAAATTAGATCAGTTTATTTTTGTCACCATGGACTGATTATGTAAGGAGTGGACAAAGGTGATGACTGCTGTAAATCTTAACTGCAAGGAAAGGTTTACATTTTATAAACAGGTAGTAATAATGACTGTAATATAGGATAAAATAGTAAAGTGTTCTGATTCTTTCTTCTTAGAAATAACTAAGCAATCTCTGTGCATACTTGCTAAAAAGGCACCTTTTCTTTTTTATAGTTGATGTAAGGAAACACATGCTTAAGCTGGTCTTTTGCATTGCTAATAACGTGACACATGTACCCCCCATTCTTCATTAACTTGTGTCTCCATTTTTATGCTGTGTGTCTGTGTTTCTGGTGATCTAGCTTGTAATTGCAAAAATATTCTACTGTGTGTCCATTTCTTTTGCATTTTTGCCAACTGGCCTTTATTTTGTCTGGTTAAAGGAACCTCTGGGCAGAGGGAGAGGATTAAAGTAAGAATTCATGTCATACTGATGTCTATCAGAGGTGGTTAGCCAATACATAATAGTTTAGCTTAATGAATTATTTGGGAAACAAAAATCAACATGTTTTTGTCGAGGATAACAACAAGAATGCAGAAGAAAAGTAAAAAACAGTCCCTCTTTAAAGTTTAGCTTATTCTGTTGACTGTATGGATGGAGACCATCTTTCCAAAAGGCTCCTTTCTCTTCCTCTGAAACAGTCTGTTACATACTGAGCTATTTGGTGGAAATTAAATTTGCCAAGGTATCCATCCATTGAAACAAAATTGTCCCCCACAAACGTCAGCCTGAAAATGAAATGGTTGATATAGACTGGACATTCTCTTTCAGTGTAAAGTTACTTTTAGAAACCTAAAAAATGATGTGGCAGTATTACTTCCAGCTGCTGCTGCTGTCCATGATGCTACCTGCTAACATGCTTGTAACATAACCCCAGCAGGCTTTTCCACCCTGCCCTGGCAGTAACTCTGTACCTTTTTGTGAATAGGTTATCCTGAGGGTTGGTATATCCCTTATTGACAGGGAAAGGATACAGGCGGTTGCATCCTGCAGGGTATAATGGGAAGCATTAGTCCTCTCTTCTTTCTGTGTTGGGGTCACGTTTTGGCATGTGAGACCTGTGATACACTGTAACAATGTGAAGAGCAGTCAATAGGTCACGAGTTTGGTCTATGTGCTCTCCAGCTTAGCAGAGGGAGTGCCATAACCATTTTTATCTTTACATCTGGACTGCAATACAGTCTGAGACAAAGAATTATCACTATTGTGACAGCATTGATGTACTCCTAAGAAAATCACAAGCGGTTGTCTTTGGAATACTAAATGCAACAGAGGATCAACTGGAAGAAAAATTGAAAAAAACTTTTGGAAAATTTTTTAAAAAGGAACGCAAGAACTGAAATGGAAATACAGTTTGCTTTTATTTGTGGTCACTGAAGTGGTGATAAATGAGAGATCTGCATCCGGAGACATTGTTGCAGCTGTGCCCAAGCCTAAGAATGTATATGCCTGTATGAAGTGCCCCGTAATATTCTTGGTTCTTGCTGGCCATAGGCACTGGCTGTTTTGCAATTCCCTGGGCATTTCTTGTATATCCTTGGAATAAATAATTTTATTATCTATGGATTTTGCAAGTACAGAAATTAACTACAAGATTTCAAAAACCAGTTACCATTTAATCCCTCTGTAAGACAAAGTATTGATTGGGTTTGTGTGCATATAGGTAACATGTAGAGCTATGTATATGGTATATACATGGGTTTGTACTGTGTGAAACAGACTTTAAAATAAAACCTTTCTTCTCTGAAGCCATGAATAGCAAATGCTGTATTTAGCAATTGTGAGCTCACAAAAATTTATTTTCTTACTCTGTGTAAAATTTGGATAAATTAATTTCCAGTTTGTCACATACCCTCAAGTGATGTATTCAGCCAAATATTCATGAAGACAAATGAGTTTCTGATAATTTTGCCTATTGAGTATGTTCTAAATATATACATTACCAAAGTTTGCCTTCCTATATGTGGATAAAACTCCTGCTGTGTAGTCAGCATAAGCAATGTCTGCATATATCTGAGCCGGATTTGCAATACATACAGGTCAAGTACACAACTTGTGAATTTACTTCAGTGAATGGTTGTTGGTAGATGCTCAGAAAACAGATTGCCTGCAGGGGTCATACATTCTTGTTAAATGATAGCCGTGTATCATTCCAGAGGAGAAAAGCACATGGTACTTACATTAGCAATCCTGCTGTCTCCTGTACGGCTAGGGAGGCTTGCTCTGGAGTACACTCTGCTGTCAGTTTCAGAGGCCCCCAACTCAATCCTCATAACTGTCACATAGCCCTTTTTGTAGATCCCAGTATGCTCTGTAGAGAACTTAGGTATTTCTGAACATGCATACTATATTGTGGTGGGATCTTAATGAGTAAGTTGATATAATAATTTTAGCAAACACCACCTACAGAGAGAATTGGCTTCACCACAAGACAGGAATGGGAAAGAGATGCCTTACCTCTATATATTCACATTACAATAGTGAGAAACATAGCATTGAAAATGGAGATAGCTATCCCCTAGCGACATGTTATCAGTTTAATAAAGTGCAAAATGCTGCACAAAGTTAATAGCTGATTTTAAAGTAAGTAGAGAGTATAAACTTTAGGTTTTAAGTAATGTAGGCATATTAATTCTGGTCATGTAGAAGCATAATGAACCTCAAGGCTTTTTACTATATCAAAGATTTTTGATCACAACACACTGTTACACATAAAATTTGTCCTTATCTTGATCTATGCAGAGAACTCCTATTAATTTTAATTGGAGATGTGTATGCAGATTACAGGAGAAAGAAGATTTCATTGTATTCATACTTTCTGCTGGGACAATCTGCAAAGTCACGTTAATATTGAAGTGAAGTTAGGATAAAACAAAATCAGAAGTGGGGAATGTTATGTAAAATATATTGGATTTTCCATGTACTGTGACTACAATTGAATTTTTTATTAGATATGTGTCCCAATAATAATCCTTGTACTGAAGCGCTAAAATCCAGACTGAAGAATACAGAGCTAATTTTGACAAAAATGCTTTATATTAAAGATTGTATATATAGTAGTTTAAATGACTGAAAAAAAAAAAGGGTGCATGTTTAATTACTGTACAGAAAACCTTGTAATTTGGTACACTCTTACTAGTGCTAGAGCACTGATCCTAACTCTTCTATGTTCAGTTTTTTAGCCCACACGACTTCACTTTGATATGATTGATCTGTAATATATTTTTTAAAGAAAACCTATCAAGTACACCTGGCTGTTTTTCTTAGCTGTAACAAAAAAGTGTTTTGTTGTGAAAATATATCTATTTTCCAAAGATGACTGATGTTCATCATTCTACCCTTCACTGCCATTTATTTCATTTCACATACCTGTAGGTTAATGTAATAAAATTTCTAATGAAAGATGGGAAATGCTCTGAAATTTTTTCCTTTATTTTTCATTTGCTTAGGATGGATCTTGAAATAGCGTGGGAAATACAAAAAATGTTATCCTTGCCCATGCTGGACCACCAAGTAATGTGCTTCATTTTCCCTCTTATAGGAAGCAAGTCGTTTATGAGATGCTTTGCAGAAAATCATGGCTAATTTTGAACTGCTGAACTTTTGTGATTACTGTCTGTTCCTGCAGAAATTAATTCTGTAAACAGGTCGATGCTTTCAAGCCTGTCTCTTGAATCCTTAAAGCGTTAACCTTAGGAAAGATGGGGAGCTGAGTTGCCCAAAGTAAGGTATTTCCCCTTTTTAGTAGGATAATACCCTTGGATTAACCATTAAAAAGGCAGTAATCAAAGTACAAGAACAGCATAAAAGGGGGTTACAAATTGTAATTTCTCTTTTCTAATTCTGACACTCTAAGATGAATCTAACACACTGGCTACAGATAGATGGTGTGGGAAATTCTTCTTTACTATCACACTTTGATCCAGGATGAGGGATTTGGCATAAAGAACTAATCATAGAATCAGAGCAACATAGAATGGTTTGGATGGGAAGGAGAGAAAGATAGGAGAAAACCCGCCAGAGCGAGCCAAGTGCTGCCTGTGACCCCCCGTGGGAGGCAGCAGGGGAGCCCAGAGGGCCGGCCAGCAGTGCTGGGGTGTGGGCAGAGCCTGTGGCACTTTGTCCTGCAGCCTCCCCGGGAGGCACGAGGTGTCACCGAGTGAACCCTCTTGCCGCATGGGCCTGGAGACGTCTGCCCGGCCCCGAGCGGCCTGACGGGGCCCTGGCAGGACACGGCCGAGGCCTCGGTGACGGGCGTGAAACACCGATGCCGAGCACAAGAGAAGAGATGGGGGATGGAGTGGGCACTGGTGCTATGGTAACCCCAGATGCATGTGCGGGGGCCGCAGCTGATCTCTGGGAACCGGCGTTCGCGGGCAGCTGTAATGGAGGACATTGTCACGCCCTTCCTGGTTCTCGGCTGGCTGGATGAAAATCTCGTGGTCCGGCTGCTGGAGGCCTCCCTCCAAAACCCCCTGGCTACTTCTGCGCTTATTGACATCGCCGTGCAACAGTGCAGCAGGGAGGCCCGCCGTCTGCTGGGGCTGGGGGACGGCCATGCTGCCGAGGAGCGGGAGGGCAGCCCCGCGGCTGCCGCCCATCTGGCTGCCTCCCGAAGGGGGTCTCCTGCCCCTGGCCCAGCCCCCTCCGGCAGCCCTGCTGGAGCCGACGGAGAGGAGCGCCCCAGCACCTCAGCAGCCGCCCTTTGTGGGGGTCCCAGCAGCCTTCCCTCTGCCTCCATTCCTGTTCCTGGGGAGCAAGAAGGGCCCCAGGAGGAGCCCGAGGCGGCCGTGGCACGTCCATCTACTTCCAGCCCGGGCAGGGAACACTCCTCTGGGGGGCCCTGGAGATCCCCGAAGAGGAGGGCCGGCAGCCCCGAGGCCTCTTCTCCAGCCAAGAAGAGGCCACCCCGCCGGCAGCACTAGAACACCCCAGGCGCTGCCGAAACCAGGGCTGGGCCAGCAGCTGGGGCACGCGCTGGCCCTCAAGGGCTCCCGGCCCGCTAGTTATCAGGCACTGATAAAAGAAAATAAAGGCCTGAAAACTGCAGAAAAAGTCTCGGTGTTACTGACAGTGCAGGGGGCATTGCTATCCCCCCCCGTGCTGCTTTCTCCCCCTTCTCCTGGGGCTATGCCCACCGCTTCCTCTCGTTGTCTTTAGCAGAGTGCCATGGGGCTTCTCCCTCTGGTCTTGCACAGCCTCGTTGCCCTGCTTTGACCATCATGAGGCTGGACCTGTGCTCTCTGAGTGCATCTCTCCCCACAGCACAGCACCATGGGTCTTGGTAATTTTACCGAGATGGCTTAGCAGCGGTATTAGTTCCAATTCACAGCTGGGAGGCTTAAGATGCCTAAGACAAAATTGGCAGCTCCCAAAAGCTCCAGAAAGGCCAAAGGAGTATTGTGTGCCCTTCTGTGTGCAGTTCTGGGCCCCACAGTTTAAGAACGATGTGAAGGTACTTGAATGCATCCAGAAGAGGGCAACAAAGCTGGTGGAAGTGCTGGAAGGAATGTCCTGTGAGGAGCAGCTGACGACTTGGTCTAGTTTGGAGAAAAGGAGGCTGAGGGGCAACCTCATCGCTCTCTACAGCTTCCCGAGGAGGAGAAGTGGAGGGGGAGCTGCTGATCTCCGTGGGATTCAGCAACAGGATGCATGGGAATGCTTCAAACCTGCATCAGGGGAGGTTCAGACTTGATATTAGGAAGGATTTCTTTACCAAGAGGGTGGTCAAAGACTGAACAGGCTTCCTAGGGACGTGGTCGATGCCCTGTGCCTGTCAGTGCCTTAAAAAGAGGCATGTGGACAACGCCCTGTGTAACAGGCTTTAACTGCTGGTCAGGCCTGGAGTGATGAAGCAGTTGGGCGAGATGACCATTGTAGGTCCCTTCCAACGGGAATTATTCTATTCTATTCTATCCTAAATAAATGTGTGTGAAAGCTGCTGAACCAAATAAAACCAGAAAATCAAAACCTTCTGGAAGCTATTGCACCTTTGGAAACCTTTGCTACATTTCCCACTGGCAATGCTTTCTCTCGCAGGACTTCAGCGAGCATCCCTTGACAGGCCTGTGATGGTTGTGCTCTGGGTTGTGGCCACTCAGGTCTTGAAGACCTCCAGGCTCAGGGATCCCACAGCCTCTCTGGGCAACCCACGCCAGTGCTTCCTGACCCTCACAGGGATTTTGATTCTGATTCCTTATCTCCAGCCTGAACCTCTCTAGTTTCAGGAGATGCCACCGTCTCTCACCCTCCCACCAGGCAGTGCTGGGAAGAGCCTGTCCCCATCCCCTTGATGCAGAGATCCCCATAGGCACCGGGGTGTGCTGTGAGGTGCCCCGACGCCGTCTCTGCTCCGTGCTGAACCAGCCCCAGCCCCACAGACCCTCCTTGCCTCCCCTCAGCCCCTCTGCTTTGTCAACCTGTCTGCGGGACCCCACATGGGACGTAGTGCCCGGATGAGGCCTGACGGGTGCTGAGCAGCGGGGATCACTCTTGTGCCTTCTGGCTCGGGGGGAAAGATAGGATGTTACAACGTCTCCAAGCAATGGGTTCTTATGTCACCAAAGACATAATACATGTGACTGTAACTAAAATATACTTTAAATTCCCATAATTAGAAGTGTAGTAAAGGGTGCCTGCTGGCTTATTAAGGTTGTAAAATGTAAGTCCATCATGTAAGTTTTTCTACCCTCTAGCCAAAGAAGGCAGAGGAGGTCTCAATACCCACGCAGCTGTGATAAATGATGGAGTCCCAAAACAGGATTCCAATTTAAGTTTACAATTTATTAGACGAATAAAAGGCAAGCAAACAGCGCTGGGTGTGCTGGGAGTCTCTGCACCACCAAGACACACACCGTAACACGACACTCATCATAAATATATACAGCAAGGTGTTGTATATGCATAAAGTTTCACAATACACCTATACATATGCATNCAACATATTTCACGCAGCTGATGAGCTGCGCAGGTATGAGCGTGCTACAGCGCCCAAATATGGCGGAAGGGAGGGAAGGTAAGCGAGCCCGCGCACCGCCCCAACGCCTGTACCGCGCGCCGGGCAGACTTCGTTGGCCCGCCCCTCCCCGCGGCCGCCCGCGAACGTGGCAAAAGAGACGTCCTGCTCCCCGCTGCCGCCATTTTGGAGGCAGGGAGGGAGCCCCGCGGGGGGCACGCCGGGGGAGGAGCGGCACCGCCCACCCGTGGCCGCAGGACGCGCCGCCCCAGACCCGGGGGCGCCCAGGTGCGCGGCGGCAGCGCGACGGAAAGGGCAGGGGGGCACGCTCCGTCGCTAAGCAGCGCCGCAGGAGACGTGGCAGCGCGGGCGGGGCCGCTGCGGCCGCTGGGAGCTGTAGTCAGCGGCGGAGCCGGTCGGTGCCTCCATTCATCGCCGGCGGGGCCTGGGGCGCGGCTTCCCCGCTAGGCGAGCGGCGGCCGGCCGGGCCGTGGCGGGCGCTAGCGGTTGGGCTTGGTGAGGCCACGTGCCGTGGCGGGCAGAGAGGACGCGTGGGCACCCCTCGTCCCCGGCGGTGGGGAGGGAGTGGCTGCAGGGCTGGGCTAGGCCGGGCGGCGGCGTTGTCCCGCTGCGGTGGCTTCCCCGCGCTCCCGGGTGCCATTGGGTGCCGTTTGGGCGTGAAGCGGCTGGGGCAGGTCTGGAGGCCAGGGCAGGGGGGCAGCGTGGGAGGCTGTGGCGTGGGAGGGGGGGTGCCGCTGAGGTGTTTCCCCGGCAGAGGGGGGGAACGCCGGCGGGGTCCGCGCCACTCCGCCTGGCCTGCTGGGCTAGGCCGCGCCGCTCTGGCAGCCTGTCGGCGCCGGGGCCCTGCGGGGCGGCTGCCGCCTCGACTGCGTGTGTGCGTATGTTTGCGCGTGTAGTGGCCCCGGGCCGAGCTCCGGGAGCCGTCCCGAGACCTCCCGCCCGGGCGCTTCTCCCCCTTGGGCGGCACACCTGGCACTGCACGGTGTCGGCCCCTCACCGGGTTCAGTCCTGGAGAGTAGCCAGGGGTCTGACCCTGCTATGTGCATTCTGGCCTATTCCTCTTGTTCTGAACCATCTTGTCCTTCTAAAGGGCGGCAGCGGATCCTGTCCTTCCTGGTGACAGGAACATGCTTTGGGGCTTGTAAGGTGAGGGGCGTGGGCTATGAATGCAGATCAGAGTCCTTACAGCAGGATTTCTTGCTGTCTCGGCGACTGGTGGCATTGCAAACACACGCATGGACCAGCACTCCATAGAATTTCCAATTCCAGTACTTTGCTAGGTCATGTATATTGTTCTGCTCTTGTGAGTCACCTTCCAAGCAACCAGACTTCTTCCAGGCACTGTAGAGAGTTTGTATGCCTGGCCTCAGGTCTGTATGTGCCAGCCTTGCAGCTAGGGATGTACATGCTGGTCCTGGTAAAACCGTGTGGTTTCAGCTTGAATTGGCATGATTGATAGTGGATGTCCTCACCCTTGAGGATCTGTTAGTATCTGACAGACATGGTGCTTCAGGAGGTTTATTAGTTACTATAATGTCTCTGGAAGCTTTGTTGAAGTGATTTGCCCTTTATTTATATGATTTATTTATTTTTATTGTCACATGAAAAAAGCATTATTTCTCTTGGGGGGAAAAACCTCTGAAAGTGCTGGAGCTGTTGCATCACGTTATATGATATAGCTGTTGGTGCAAATTGGTATGTGGTTTCATTTAGCTGTTTCTTTGATGGTTTTATGTAGTTGTATGTAACATACTAGATCAGTAGGTCTCTAACTGTGGTCATCAGTGATCTGGAACTAAGTGATCTGTGGAGCTACATAAGCTTTGAGATATTTAAAAATAAATATTTGATAGTAAGAGTACGTGTGGTCTGGAACACATCCCGAGGGTTGGCAATGGCACTAAGAATGTGTGAAGCAAAATAATTCTTAGAGATCAGGAAGCTTTTAGAAAAGTGGAACTTCCTGGGTTTTATGGTATCTATGGACTACAATAACTGTATCTGCAGTAGTCTCAAAACAAGACCAAGCCTTCTGGCATGCCTGGTGTTTCAAGCTATCTTGGTACTGTGTGAGGTCTGAGGCATACTGGATTCTCCTTGGTGAACAGACTTTTTTTTTTTTTTTNTGCCTGCATTTAACAGACCAGAGTCTGAAGGAAGTGTTATCCCTGACTTTGTGGAATGGAATAAACCAATGTGAGGGATTTTTCAGATGAAACTTTAATATACTAACAGTTCAACTGTGTTTCTGTTTTGTTTTTTTAAAGAGTGTTGTCTTTTTGATTGGTGTCAGCTTCACTCCATCTTTAACAGCTGAAGGTTTTTCTTTTGTCATTTCCTTTCTTGCTTTCTTCTTGATCATTCTGATTTTAATCTCTCTTGTTTGTGTCTTTATGAGTTCTTGGACTTTGTTCCCCTTTGACTTCTCTCCTGTTGAATAGAAGTATGTGCCTGTGAATCTGCTATCAGTTAATGCAACCTAGGATGTAACATTTTGTTTGAAGAGGTTGTTGCACTGGGAATGGCTCCAAACACTTGATTTGTTCAAATAAATAAATGAATAAATGGCTGCTTCTTACTTTGGACACTTGCAAATTGTGCTTAGCCATTAACAATGTCTGTAACCAGTACTGTTCCACACACTTAATTAAAATAGTTATGCCTATTATGATTAAAGACGAGAAGTTTAATAGTATTTGAATTTAGTATTCCAGCTGTAGTTTTGTTTCATTTTAGGCTCTGTTTAGAGAACAGTTTTGCCTGTTAGGGTTCTTAAGTATATTGTGGGGGTTTTTTCTTAGCAGGAGCATTTACTGAAATACAAGAAGGGGTTAATTAAGGATGACTGAAAATATGGCCTCATTATAAACTTTGAAGTATGACTGATTTCTAGATAATGTGTTTTTATCCATGTGAAATTTGCTAATCTGCATTTGTAAGTAATCTTGTTGTTAACTGTGAATTTCTATATTTTAGAGTAATAACCTGAAAAATGCTTTTAAAGTATGGTTATGTCAAGATTATGGCAAAATATTAGCACAAATATAATTACTTCCTTTTAAACCTAAGTCAAAAGATGAATAATTTGCCAGTTCAGCCTTTTAGTTTCCAAACCAAATTATTTCATTCCTGCTTTTAACATGAGCCCTGTTAAAACTTACAGTCAGAACTTTAGCCTTCAATATGCACAGGCCTTACATTTGGGAATTATGTTAATGGATGAGATCTGGCTTTAGGTTAACGGATGAGATTCAGCTGGTGAGAATCAGTAAAATGTAGTTACCAGTCAACTAGGGATAGAGCTTGTGGGTATACTATATTTTCTTTCTGTAATGTGGGGGTTTAACATCATCCCTATAGTGTCTTCGTTAGTACGGACAAGGGTTATTTGTTTTTAACCAAATAATAGATGGAAGCCTAACAAAATTCATGCTTCTACTTCTTAAAGGGGTTATTTTAAGGATGATTGATTATTGGGAATGTGGTTTTTCTGTGGTTTTCTGTATTTCTCTTTTCCATATCCCTTCTTTTTTACTTTCATATAAGCATAAGACAAGATTTTCTCTAGCTAAATGTGGAGAGATTATCAAATTTGTGAATCCAGTTTATGATCACAAATCGCTGGATGACAGTGCTGCTGCTATTTTCACCTAATTGCACATGCTTCAGTTTGCTTGTCTCAGAGTTTCTCCTTTGTCTTTTCAATTTAGTAATACAAAATGTTCTAGTTTGCAAGAAGGCACAACAGTCACTTCCTTAAGAAGTTACGCTGAATTTTCAGATGCTACTTGCTGCAAATTATGTGTTTGTAGCTTGGACTATGAAGAATTATTACTTTTTTTTTTTTTTAAATCACTGAAAAGATAGTCCAGTTCCACACCCAGCAGTCATTAAGGATTTGTAGGCTGATCTTACTGGGGAACTTTTTCCCTGCAAATCCCCTAAGGGAAGTTGGAAACCCTCACTGGAAACTTTGTTGAGGGCTAACACTGTTAAGACTGTGGGATTGCTTGTGTTTCTCCCCCCATGTTCTTTCTCACATATAACTGGTTTCAGGTAGGCCATTTAGATTCAAGTGTTAAACCATGTATCCTTTAGGATCTGTTTTAATTATATGTAGTGCTGGATTCTTTCAACGTGATGAGCTATTAGCTTCCTATTGCACCTATTGCACTTTTTGCTTTTCTTTCCTTTTGTGTATTCTCTCCTCCCATGTCTTATCTTTCTCCTTAACCTTTTTTTTTTTTAAATTATTTATGTTTTTTCATGCAGCACATGCAAACTACAACTGGGTGATGTTGAGAATTCAGTCTCTAGAAAGCTGTTACTTGTGCAGGCTTCATGTTAGTCCCTGCCAGGTCAGGACTTCACAATGAGATTGATGGTTGTGTGAGGGAATGGGGAATAGGTAAGCTAAAGGGAAAAGACAATAGGAGCATTTAGGCTTCAGGGTTGTCTAACTGGCATGGGGGTAGGTAGAGGAAAAAGGAAAAGAGTAAAGGAAAAACTTGAGAGTGGGAGGAAAATACTACAGGCTATTGCAGTTGTGCGTAGAGAGAATAAAGGAATCTGTCTACTCTTCCAATACTTTTGTAGGGAGAGGTCATCTTTTCCCCAGCTAGTGGCAAAACCTCAATTGTTTATAGTGCTCAATATCTGAAAGAGTATGGGATGTGTTAGGGCCAAAGGATAAACTTTAAGCCAGAACAGAAGGAAGATAGCAGTATGCTTCTGACAGGGCATCATTCTGAGGGTATCCAGCTTACTGGGACCCAGTTGCCTAGCAATGTGTACCTGGACCTGCAAAGTCCAAGACAATGGAAATAAGCCCTACAACTGGCAGGATTCCCCTCTCAAGCTTCCATCTCCTGGTCAGGCTGAATTTGCAGATGGTTGGCTTTCCCAGAGAGGCTTACAAGGGAGAGGAGAAAACGTGAAACTACTGATTTTTGCTTTTTGAAAACTAAAATTTTAAGTCAGTTCCGTGGGGTTTTTTATCATTATATTTCAGCAACCGACTCATAATTTTTGCAATTTTGGGATCGATGCTTCTGTTTAATGCTCACTTCACTCTTCTCATTGTAAAGCTAATAGAGAGAAGCAGCTGCAGAGTTATTTACATTTCTACTAATTCCTAACTTTCCAGTTGTCAGTTAGGTTACTTTCTGGGGGGGTTGTCTCCCTCTTCCTCCCCCTCCCCCAAAGCTCTCTGAAGCTTTGAAAAAGCTTTGTACGGAGTTTTTGAAAAGCTGCTCTGTGGAACTTTTTCAGTCTTTCTACATGGCTGCAGTATTTATTTTAAGTAGTAAGCACCTCTTAGCAGTTTTTAATCATGGCATTAGGTGAAATCAAGCAGCAGATTAAAAGAGCCTTATTAAAATGTTTATAGGAGGTTTTCGTCAGTGATTACTTTAGTTGCACAATGGAAAATTCTTTCTTGCTTTGCAGTGTGTAATTGGAAGAATGACTTTAGAAATACTTCTATGAGGGGGAATGTAAACTCCTGTAACTTGATTAAAAGACAAAATCTTATTATTGCAAATTCTTCTGCGTAGTGAAGTTTAACGGAAGACTGTGCAGTTCCTCTCTAAGGGATGATAAGATGTACTCATCCCGCAAGGACAGTCTGTTCACCACCACACAATTATTGACCCTTTCATCCCATCTGAAGAGAAGCTTTTAAATTGAAGAAGTACTCGGAACCTAAAATCCCCATCATAAGAGTTTTCAAGAAGAGTGCTACACATAAACCACATTTACTTGCTTTCTGAGGCTGGGCTCAAATGTTCAATCTTGAATCATTTATGCAAAGCATACTGGTTTGTCAGAGGGACTATAATTTCTCCTATGTGACTTCCATGCTTTCATTTGTTTTTGAGATTCTTTGTAAGCCTGTCAAGACTAACATTGACATCCTACTTTTGGGATTTTTTCAATTTGGTAATAGTAATTTTTCCTCCATATTAAACTTAAGAGTTGTATATACATGTAAAACAAAAGTGAGGCAATGAGGTTTTGTTTTTTTTTTGAAAGAAAAGAAAACCCCTGTATTTTTGTAAGTGGAGTTCTTTTTATATACATATGGGTATCTTTACTCAACACATTATCTAAGACTTTTCGTATGTAAATTGTTAAAGGCAATAAGCTGGTAATCCTCAGTAGCTGCTGATTTAATGGATATGGTGGAAAGTGTTAGAATCTGTCTATTTTTCATACATAAAAATCCTATATAAAGTAATTATATTTCATTAAAATTTCCTTAAGAATTGTTACCTCAGGCAGTGGTACAAATCATTGCTGTCTAGTTTAACAGACTTGTGAGGAAGCAGGGCTTTTTTTTCGCTGCCTCTGCACTGAAGAACAAAAATCTCCAGGTGTTTGTGAAAGTCTTAATTTTTTCCCCTCTCCTTTTCTTCTCCTAAGCCCTTTTACATCAATTTAAGATTTTTAAATAAGCATATAGCTTTACTTTTCCAGAAGTAGTGTATTTTAAAGGTTTACTCAGAGATATTAAACGATACTTCCAACATAACCTGGCCTTCAAAATAAAAGCCAAACTTTTCGATTACTTTCACTTCTGGTAGTGTCACCAGAGCAGCATGGTATTTGGGTTTTACAGGAATTGTTTGTACTGGAAAATTTGTTCAGTGTAAATTAATTTCAATGTAATTTTATTCATGTTGGAAGTGAATTTCAGCTGGTTGCATTTGGCTTTTCTGGAGTTTATTCAGCTGAGCCCAAAATGCTCCTGCTTTAAGGTAGACGAGGTCAGAGTTAGAGCTTAGGTCACAGAGTCAGGACTCCTGGGCTGTTACCAGCTATGCAGCTGTTTGTGGTGTTCAGCAAGGTGCTTGCGCTCAGGTGCGATGCTCAGCCGCAACTGCTGAAGTGCTTAAGCCCGAGAGGGCTACAACTTCTTGGGTGGTCGTAGTTCTTCGCTGCCAGGAGGGGGAGACTTCGGTCCTCTGTCTTGCCTCTTGCCACGTTTTGTATCGTGTCATGCATCAGCTCTCAAAATAACAGGTCTTTGTTTTGAGTTACTACAGCTGAATAATGCAGCAAAATACTACCCTGTAGTTAAGTTTTTCTTGCAATGGTATATGGGTTTTGCAATGTGTAATTACTTCTCTATTATTACTCATGTAAGTATCACCAGTATATATTGGAAACAGTAGCTGGGCATGCACAGTAAGGTTTTTAGAAAGAGGCTTGGAGTCTGAGGTATTATCACAGTGCTAAAAATACAGGGAAGATACAGGAGAAATGAGACATACTGGATAATAATATAGTTGAGATCAGTCAATATTTTTCTTTTTTCTAGAGTTGGCATTTGAATTACCTGCTGTGTTCAGGAATGTAAATCACTGTGCTATGGCCTTCATATTCTAATTTAACATCTTTTCCCGTATTTCTCAAGATACGCTTTTTTTTTCCCCTCACAGCTTTTCGTAGCTGAAGGAAAATGATGGAAGAGAGTGGAATAGAGACAACTCCACCTGGCACGCCTCCACCAAGCACAGCAGGGGCTGCTCCTGCCGCTGCTACACCTGTCTCATTAGGTACAGAAACTTCCTCAGCAAGTTGATCACGTTTATTCATGTCTTTTGAAGCACAGCAATTTATTCAAAAATGTTGTAATCAGCATAATTATAGTGCTCTTCTCCAGACTAATTGGAAGAATTTAAATTGTTTCTTAATCATGGAAGTGTGCTTCTTATCTGACGTTCATCTGATACACAGAATATTTTAAACATTTTTTTATTCTTGAAACTTTTTAATGAAATCATGTGGATGTGCTTGTGTTTTTTAAGGTTGTGGGGCCAGGGAAGTAATACCTTCCACTACAGTCCACAGTTAGATGAGCAGCATAGAAGGGAGTTAAAAACAAAACAAATTTACAGTCTTGTAGGAGGAATGGTGGTAAACCTGGATAATCACTTAGTTTTTAATGTTGTGGATGGTAATCAAAGCACTTTATCTGATTTTTCAGTAATCTGAACACTGTAATCTGAATATCAAATATTTAATTTTCAGCCATATCTGGTATTGTTGTCTTGAGTCACACTAGTACAGTGGACTCCGAAGTGGAGTGCCCTTATCCCAGGGGGTGTGCAAGACAATCCATTGGTGTGCGGTAAGAAAATATTAGAACTCAAGCAGAACTAAAATTCACTTTTAAGGGAAAAAAGCAGACCAGGTCAAAACTTATTTGTAAAATATCTGAAAAATTATATAATTTAATCTCTGAGATTAAGGCTCAACATTTCTAAAATTCCTTTTTTCTCTTTTTTCCTAGCTTTGTCCAGTTCCCTTGCTACACCAAGCGTGTCATCTCCCGCATACTCACCACCCTTGCCAGCTGGAGTGTCTCCGCTTCCTCCTCCTATGATGACTTCAGCTTCTCTTCCACTTGTGCCTTCAGCAACGGTTTCTACTATTGCACCACCTCTAACTCCTGCCCCACCTCCTGTTGCCCCTTCAGCTTTTAGTACCTCCATGTCCCAGATATCTACACCTCCTCCATTAAGCTCTACTACTGGCCCTGGTCTTCCTGCACCTCCCACTGGTCCCCCCATTTCAGGATTTTCCATGTCTTCAACATATGACATTACCAGAGGTCATGCTGGTCGAGCACCACAGAGCCCACTGATGCCATCATTTTCTGCACCTCCAGTCACAGGTAACTTTTTGCTTGTATGCTTTTGTGTTTGTGAGACAGGATGAGGGATATCTTGGGTGGCTTTTTTCACCACTCTGCTAGAGTTCAGCTCTTCTGCAAGTTCAGCTTTTCTATTATTCCAGGTACACTTAATGTAGCTGCACTCCGAAGAAGGGAGAGTAGCCTTTAAAATACAGTCATGGTCTAGGACAGTCCTCTTTAGTACAGTTCTGCTAGCATTCAGGCTTACAGAAGAATCTTTGTTTGAGAGCTTTACTTTTTGTTAACTTGTACAGGAAAGCCCAGCTGAACATATATACGTATCTTTTGTTTAGATCAGAGAGTCAACTTCAGCCATCATATTTCCGCAGAATGATATGGTATCTCAGACTGTAATCTCATAATTCTCAGTTTTTTGTTCTGAAAAGCTATCTATAAGAAACTGTCCATCACATGACACCAGCTTCCATTTTCTTGTTTCCAGCCACTAAATTGCATTAGACAGCTAAAAATACATACCTTCCATGCAAGCAGTTGCTGTAGTTGCTGAACTGATGTAATTTTCTGCTAGTGGAATGGAAACTTGGCTCTTCAACTGCAGTTGGACCAGGCTTTTACTATTATTGGTGATATCTCTTTTAAATAGTCTATATTAGGAAAGTGTCTAAAAAGACCTATCAATTGTGCAGTGTAAAATAAAAATAACTCTTGATTAAGACTAGAGTTGGAAAATCTGTTAAAATAGGCTTGAGCAATGGGGCAAAGGCTCATGCTTAAATTTGCTACTGTTAGAGTTTCTTTTGTTTTCCTTTAAAATATGTAAAGCTATTCATTTGCTTGCTCCTTTTTCTATTGCTACTAATTTCCAGCACTCAGGGTTAGAAAATTTCTTACTTCTCTCTCTTTTATTATGTATGAGAACATTCCTATCTCTTTGTTCAGAGAGCAACACCCATTCATCTTTTTCCTCTACAGAGGGCTTATTATGAAAATTTGAATACAGTAAAAAGCACCACTGTTAAATTAACCTTCTAAGAAAAAATCATTGTTTAATTTTATACATAATGTACAGGCAGTCTTGGTTCTATGAGCACATATTGTGGAACTCTTTTACAGTAGTTATATCTTTTAAAAGGTAAACTACTAACCTTTTAACAAGCAGAATTGTTCTGGGGCCTTCAAAAAATGAAGTGAATCAGCCCAGTATTCTTCTGTTCTTCCTGCTCATTTTCCTGTTAAACAATTGCATGTTGCTACAGTATAACAAATTAAGTGCAGTAAAATAAATGAACACATGTTTTATTTTTCCCTCTTACGAGGTGTTTTAGCAGATCTTATTACTCAACAAGCAACTTTCTCATCACCTTTGGCTCCTGGAACTGGTTCTGCAATCACTTTTCCTGAGGAGCGTGAAGACCCCAGAGTATCTACTGCCCAAGGTGGGGCACCTGCTGGAGGACTGTGGGGATTTATAAAGGTATGGAGTTTCGTCTGTTACCCTTCACGAGGAATTACCATTTTTCACTGACTATAATAAGACACATCTTATTTTTTAAGTGCATGTTGCTGTAAATCCTGTGTTTTCTCTGGCCTCACGTGCAAGGTGGCTGTTTTTAATGGTGGTGTTTGCTGAAACTATGGTTTTGCTCTTCCTCTGTAAAGAAGAGGGAGGACTACACAAATGCAGGTGTTCTAGGTTAATTTTAGTGACAGGAAGATATACATACCTAACAGGTTCTTAAATCAGGTGAAGCTTTAGAACCTCTTTAAGGCCTGAAATCTAATTTTTACTTTACAGCAACTGGATGCAGAAAAAGGTAGTCTGTTTTACCTCACCAGAATTCTTTGCATATCCTGTTTATCATTTCCTAATGCACTGAGTTTGATTTCTATGGAATGCACGTCCTGCCTGTTCTATAACAAACAAGTCTCTTCAAGGAGAGACAAATACATATTTCTTCCGCCAAAGAAGTTTACCTAAGAAGTGTCTAAGATATTTTGTAGGATTTTTCTATTGTGCTAGAAGGCATGGAGCATATAGTGCAGAACAGGTACTCCTTCTGATGCCATCTAATCATATAGACGAAATAAGCAGCAACATTTGAGCAATTTGGTTTTATGTTGACTTAGAATTGACTCAGTAAAAATTCCAAACTTAACTGCATTATGGTTCACAGTGTTGTGATAATTTCATGTTTTGCATTGGTATAAAACTATGGATTATTTCTCCCTGCTTGTGGTAGGCTGATGAATATAAAGGCATCTTCCACAGGTAGAAGCAGCAGCTTCTTACTGCTCAGGAATGTGATTATCTGCAGGAGATCAATGACTTCGTACTAGTTAGGCAGCCAGGCTGCTGACTGGAGAAATACTGCTTGGCTTTTCATTACTGGAAAGATACTAGAACTGGAAATTCCTACTTAAAATGTTTCTGAGGGTCTCACAGTGTTCAGTCAGTTTTTGTTAAAACAACAGACAAACTTCAAATTGTGAGAGCGCTGAAGGAGGAATATAAACTTCTTGATGGCGTCCTGTGGGTACATGAGTAGTCACAAGAATATGTGTGTTACTCAGTGAATGCTATCATTCAGAAGAGTCTTGTATTATATTCATGAGAAGCAAGTGGCTACAGTGGGCTCTGGCTTGAAAAAGCTTAATTGTGTTAGAGTAATTGTTTTTTCTTTACCAAATTCTACAGTCAGGCTTAGTGTTCTGCACAGTGATGAGAAGAATATCTGAACCCAGTAGTGAACTATTTCAGCATGAGGTGTGGGATAAGATAATGATTATTAGTAGCTGTACAATATCTCAGTAGTTGTAGAAATGTGTTTTTTTTTTTTCTTTGTTAAGCTTGCTACAAAGAAATAGATAGCATTCAAAGGTTGTATGGGGCTTTGAGCAACCTGATCTAGTGGAAGGTATCCTTGCGCATGGTAGGGGGTTTGGAACTAGATGGTCTTTAAGGTCCCTTCCAACCCAAACCATTCTATGATTTATGGGAAGGAAGCTTTGCTAAGTAAAAGCTATTCTGAGATAATTAAAACTACTCTGATTCTGCAGTCCTTTGAAATAATGTGTAGGTGTATTAAGTAAGCACTTTCCAGAAAAATGTATGTGCACAGTGCTGTCCTGTTTAATGCTTGTCGTTTAGTGACACAGTCACAAGCACATGCAGTGTTAATATTAGATGGAAAGCAGTCTGTTTACTAAAGAAATTTTATAAAATGTTTCTGTAAAATAGTTTCCAGTGCTTTATCTCTCAATGATTCAGCATTGGTATCTTTTTTCTTTCACCCTGTGATCTTATCTGAATTTAAATAAACTTTTGACGAGATACAGACATCCATTAAGACTATTTGCAAGACACAGGACAGTGTTTGTGTTTATATTTAATGAAATTTCAGGTCTGTCAGCAACTCCACCTATGATTTGGCTGGAGAATGTAGAAGATTTTTCCAGCAGTGTTTGGAATCTGTTTATAGATTGGGGACTTTCAGCTCAATTGCTCTAGAAATATTTTTTAGTAATGGGCCACTCAAAAATAGATCCTATTGTCTTTAAGAAGGTTAGAAAAGAGAGACTCTTCAGCTTGAGTTATCACAGTCTAAATCTAGCTACCTAGTCTGATGATACCTATAATTAGCATTGGGAATCTACAACTTTGCTAAATGCTCAAGGCTTCTGGTCCAAGAACAGGACTAGATGAAGTGTGTTGTCCACCATCACTGATGGGGCTATTTCTGCATTAATGCAGAAGAGGATGGTAAAGATGGTATTTGAACTTTATGTTGTAACTGAAAAGTCATGAACTGATAGTCATATCCTTGTAGCATTTGTGCTGAAGGGGTGAGATACAGTGGGTGTTACAAAGTGTAAATGCGGTAAGAGAAACACAGAGCAGCTTAATATTTGGTTTTTGTTTGTTTTTTAACTGTAACATTTTGAGTTTCTTGGGGGGAAAAAAAAGATAATATGGAAATCTATTTGCTTAAATTTAGGGTGTAGCTGAGAATCCCATGGTGAAGTCTGTTCTTGATAAAACCAAACATTCAGTGGAGACCATGATCACAACACTGGATCCTGGCATGGTTCCATATATTAGTAAGTATTTGTGACAAATTATTAAGTAATATATGTAAATGTTAGAGAGGTTAATATAACAGCACACCACTTCTACACTTTAAGTTTGTATATGTAGTGTGTTAATTCAAAGTCACAATACTATACTGATTTCGCAAGTGTGTTGTCCAGTGAAACTCTCACTCTGGAGGTTGACTTTTTATGTGTGTCCTGAGGTTCGTTTGACTTCTGTATTCCATTATAGTTCAGGTAGTGGCATAGTAATACCCTTTAATTCAGATTCTGAAAGATGAGGAAGTTATAAAGAAAAAAAAAAAATGAAGAAACCTTGTCTATAATCCCCAAGTTGTATACTGTTTTTTCCCACTGTGTCTCTATTTAAGCCTTATGGAGTTGAGTTCAAAATACACTATATGTGTTCTGTTGGATCACATGCTTAAATACTACTGTGTAAACTATCACATTCAAGTTAAAACAAGCCAAAAGGCATACTCAGAAAGGCATAGGACAGAGGTACTTACATAGCTTTTGAGGCTTTCTTCTGACTTTCAGCTGCTCCACTTTTCTAGCCTAATAGTATTTATACTATTTTTAGGAAATTCGTCAAACTTGAAGCAGTTCCTGAATCACTAGTAGTAACGTTAAAATTCTAAAATGGTATAATAAATTGCTGAGCATTGAGCCTGGAAGGAAAAGCATAGCATTTCAATTACAGCTTGAAAATGAATAGGAAGGAGAAGCATTGTGGTATTCACTATTTTTTGTTCTACTAGAGTACATTGCCTGTCACATATAACTGACCTGAGATTTCTACTTCATTAAAATAGGGAAGCAAAAGATATAATTTGACGAGGATGGTGGTTTGGCTTTGGGGTGGTTGTTGTTGTTGTTTGGTTTTGGTCTTTTTTTAACTTCCAGCAGTCTGGTAGGCAGTCTTCCTTCAGTTGTGCCAGTAGTGCCCTTTGTCTGCATGTAGGTGAAGCTACATTTTTGCATTTTGTTTTTCTGAGCTGTTTTTAGGTGGACCTATTCTGTGATCCAGCTAACCACGTTGCTGCACTATTGTACCAATCCAGTGGACAATATGTGGAATAAAAAGGGAAGATGACCTAATTATTGAGTAGTAGTTAACTGTCTTACATTTAAGGGAAAATATCCCAGCAGCTGACTAGTACAGACATCGTGGGATATGAAATCAGTGAGAAGGCCAGCCAGCAACTGAGAAAGTATTTGAGAGGAGTAGCAGGATACAGTGCAAAGCTACAGTAAATGTTGATTATGCACAATTTGGTAAACTGTATTTAAGGTTTCTGTTGCAGTCATAACCGTCCCTTTTTAAAATAGGATCTGTCAGTATCCAATGACAGTTTTGGTAGTTTGATACAGTATTTATTGGATAGAACAACATTACCTAGAGGAGGAAATAATTCTAATAAAATGTATTGCTTGTAAGATTCAGTTAAAATAAGCAAATTCAGTGGTAATCTCGAAGTTCTCTAAAGTCGTGTTGGAAGGAACGCCATCTGTATACATCTTGGTCATTAATATATTGCATTTTTTTGTAGTTGCAGGTTGTGGAAATAGGGCAGAGATTTGTAAACTTAACATTTCTAGAAGGAAGTAAATACTATCTGGGATCAGTAAAATCCGTGTCCTCAACAAGTGCCCCCGCTTCTCTCTGCTCTCTCTCCACTGCTGCAATTGCAAACAAATTTCAGATTTCTCACTCCAAAGCCTGAAATTACCAAAGCTTCTGGATGAGGTGGTTGAAATTTTTTTTCATGTGAGCAAATAGTATTTCTATAATCTCTTTGTTGAAAAGAACCAAACTGTTTTCACTGGCACATTATGAAGATGTCATCTGAGTCAAGCACCTGGAATAGAAAAATTTCTGTCTGCATAGGAAATGGGCACCTTACAAGCATAAACATCAATGCTTTTATAACAAAAGACAACAGGGAATCTTAAATTGTATGTGGAACTGTCATTTCAGTGTATAATACACAAGGTACAATGAAATTTCATGTTCAAGTGTCAGAGCTTAACAACATGATAGTTCTGTCTCTGAATTTACCAGGGTATATCTAATTCTTATATTTTAGGTTTTAATATTTCCATATTACTGTAGTGTGTGGCAGATCTTGTCACAAATTGTTTCTTTTAATGCATGTAATATAATATCTTTGTTTCCCTTCTGTAGTATCTGTGATGGACAAAGATATGTTCTTTTGTATTAAGGATCATCATACATCAAAAGCATAATCTGTATTCTGCTGTTGCAATACACAAACATAGGGCACAGTTACCATTCTTAAGTTACTACACAGTAATTTAGTAGGTATGTTATGAGTTAATTTTTAGTTGCATTAAAAACTCTTTAACAGTTTTTCTGTGCCTGGGCACTCAAACAAGGCTAACTTCAGCAAAAGCCTGCAGTCAATTTTAAGCACTTGTTTACTTATGTCAACTTGATTTCCATCAAGAAGGAATCAATGAGAAAAGATACTCTCAATTATTTTTTAGTCCTGTTGTTATGCAGTGTTCAAAACAATTGCCCAAAGTTCAGTGATGTGTATACCCGATTCCATTCAGTAAAGCAATTGATAAATAAAAAGTTTAAAAATAGCCTAAAAAACAAATGGAATGTTTTACTACTGTTCTGGCATTTTTCTGCGATTCTTCATAAAAAGATGTTTCCTGTAACTGAGGTCTGCTAAGTAAGATGAGCCAAAGAATAAATTGTCCTTTTCTTTAAAATTTAAGCTTCAGGCTTATCATTATCAGTGAAGGAATTTCTTTTACATCAGGATAAATACTGCAGACTTTGTCAGCATGTGTAATTAGGTGGAGTGTTAGTGTTTAGAAACAAAATCACTGGGCTCTGTTCTTTCTTTTAAGGTAGCTTAACATGTTTTTGTACAGTCAGTGGGCCTGGGAAATAACAGGTTAAAAGGCTGTTTCTTCACTAGTTTGCTAATGTTGTCATAAGAAGTGCCCTGCTGGATCACAGAATCACAAAGTGGTGTAGGTTGGAAGGGACGTCTGGAGGTCATCTTATCCAACCCTACTCCTTCAGCAGGGCCACCTAGAGCCAGTTGCCTGGGATTGCGTCAAGGCAGCTTCTGAAGATCTCCAGGGATGGAGACTCCACCACCTCTCTGGGCAACCTGTGCCAGTGCTCAGTCACCCTCACAGTAAAAAAGTTTTTCTGGATGTTCATATAGAACTGCCTATGTTTCAGTTTGTGCCCACTGCCTCTGGTCCTGTCTCTGGGCACCACTGGGAAGAACCTGGCTCCATTCTCTTTGCAGCCTCCCTTCAGATATTAGTACACATCGATAAGATCCCCCTAAGCCTTTTCTTCTGCAGGCTGAACATTCCCAACTCTGTCAGTCTTTTCCTCATAGAAGAGATGCTCCAGTCTGGTAGTTCATCTAGCTCAATATTCTGTCTTCAGCAGAAGCAACAGGAGATGCTGTATGGTAAATGACAGTAGATCTGGTGACTTCTGTAGTCCTTTCTCCATGCACTCCTCCATCATCCATAGCCATTGGACTAAGGGTGACAAGAGGCGTGTCCATACCTATTACTTTTAGTGCCTGCTCGTGGACATGTCCATTAATTTGTTCTTTACACTTGCTAATGCAGTTTACTTACACAGCTTTCTCTGATGTCATATTCCATTTTTGAAAAAAGTTTAAGCTGTTCTTAAGAAAGCTTGTCATAGCAGGGACAAGTTTTATAAGATGATTTTGCATAAATTAAGTTAGACAATAAAAATGATCCAGCTGTGATAAAGACAGATTTGAGGTATAGTTGAGCTCATCAATCTTTAGATTTCGTTTAACTCATGAACTGTTCTGTTTTATTCTAAAAAAGCTTAGTGAAAATTCATCCTTCTTTATGGAGATACTGCTTTATGGAAATTCAGAAATACTTAAAACTTTTTTGGTTCCATAGATATTTAATATCTAAACACAGGATAAAGCTGTCGGGAGGCAGACAGGCAATAAAATGACACTGAAATTCACAGTCCAAGGGCAAATAGAAAGTAATGCAAGCCTTTATTTTAAAGCTTATGTAATTTGACTGGTGTTCACTGGATTTTGAGCTGCATCTGTGTTCTTGATGTCTTTCATAGGGAAGAGTTTGTGTGTCACTCCAACATTCCTTACCACTTTCCAGAACACCAAAACATCCTTAGAAACAGATGTCTGAGTTATTCTCCTAAATCCGTGAATTCTTACCTTAAATGAGTGGGATGCTTTTTTCAGGTGCTAAACAACCATTAGTTCCTGTTGTCTGTCTTTCATCCATGAATCACTTAACTATTCATCTAACTTCTGAACTTAAATTACTTCTGCTTAATGAAGGAACTTTTGTACAGTGCATGAGAAAGAGAAGACCAACTGAAGCATACTCTTAAGATGTAGAAAGTATTTCAAGTAGCTTTTAATGGAAATGAGGAAAAATACATGCATATATATATATGTATTTTACAGAAACTGGGGGAGAACTGGACATAGTGGTTACTTCTAATAAAGAGGTAAAAGTCGCAGCAATTAGAGATGCCTTTCAAGAAGTCTTTGGAATGGCTGTTGTTACTGGAGAGGCTGCACAGTCTAACATCGCACCCCAACCTGTGGGCTATGCTGCAGGTTTAAAAGTAAGTTGATATATCAACAATACTAAAGTACCTCCAATGCAAAGAGAGAGTGTGGAAACATTCACCCAGAAGAATCTCATTTTCCATAAAGGGAAGGTCAATTTGTGGGATAGGTAAACATTTCCTTTTTTTTTTTTTTTTTAATTGCCCTCTGGATCATTAGGTCAGTTTAAAACTGCTTGTTGAAATGGTTTTTGGGTTTTTCTGCAAACACATTCACAGCAAATGAAGAATACTTATGTCAGTTTTCTTACATTGTCATTGATTGCCATCACATCTAGCATACATTGTGATATTACTGTAGTTTCAAAGTAGATCAGGCATTTCTTCTTAGTCTACTACTAGCATACCACGTTGGGAATGTTAGAAATTAAAAGAGACTCTTTGAGACTGAGTTGTCTCCCCACTAATTCTGTAGATCAAAGATAGTTTGATCAACACTTGCAACTTCCCAAACAGATCTATGTTATGTTTAAAAAGTAAGAATTCACTGTGCAGCTTTGCAAACAGCTGTGCTGGCCCAGAGGAAGCGTTAGCAGTTTGTTTCACCAGATTTTTAAAATGTAAGTGTTCCTCAGTTGTACCTAGGTGCAACCACCTCCTTGGCCAATAATTAAAAACCCTGAAAACTATTTAGTATTCTGTTTCTTAAATGTAAGCAAATAATTTACTTATTAAAAAGGAAGTATTTTCTCCTAACTGCTGTGGCAGTGTTCACAGCTGAGTAAAGTCTATCCTCATAGCAATATATTGCTATACAGTTTTATATTAAGGTAAAGGAGGATAACATGTATGTTCCTTTACCTATTTAGCTACTGCAGTGTAGTAGTAGTAGTATTTCTATTACAACTTCAGAGTGATAACAGGTTTGGAGTGAATGATTCCTACATCTTAGTTGGATAGGTACCACAGCAAAGAGATTCTCTCCCTTGGTCTTACAAAGTTGGTCCAAAGCTCTTAAAGGATCTAAATCCAACAAATCTCAAGCTGCAAAAATGTCAGTGTGAGTAGCAGAAATATATACTGATGCTTTAACTAATAGTGAAACTTGGCACAGTTACAGGTTAGGAATGCTTTGCATGGAAATCTAGGTCTTTTTCATGGAAGAATGTTTTTCTAATGTTAAAATAAGAGTAATTTTCCAAAATCTGTCATATTTTCTGTTTAACCTGAAAAGTATGTTCTAGAGTTCCTTTTGCATTCATCCGTAAGCATTGTACTATGTTGTGATTCAAAGACAATGTTGTCTAACAGCTTATGTTACCGTTTAGGGAGCCCAAGAAAGGATAGACAGCTTGCGTCGGACAGGAGTAATACATGAAAAACAGCCTGCTGTATCAGTAGAAAACTTCATTGAGGAATTGCTTCCTGACAAGTGAGAACTTTAAATATATTGCGGGAGGGGAGGCAGGGGGGGAAAAGGAATATTCTTCCTTGACTCAAAGGGGCCTATAAAGAGTTGCTGGTAGTATCATTCTGAGCAGAAGAGAGTCTGTCTTCAGTATTGCTTTGGTGGATTTGGTTTTGGTGATGATGTTCAGCTTTTTGTCCAGACATCTTGAGACAAAAATATACAAAAATATACGAAATCCTTGTCAGGTTTTTCAAAATTCACAATATAAAAACACAATGAAGTTATACTGAATGGATAAGGAGCTGTAAAAGTTGGAATTTGGCTAGCAGTTTGCTCACTCTTATCTGTAACATTGTGGTGTTACAGTTCTAATATGGGGGATGCAGTCATTGTTTTGCTGGTATTGTTTACTGTAGTTATGCATGTCCGAAGGAGAGGAGTTTGCAAGTAACCACCGACCAATACTAAGAGCTGTGCACCTAACACTTAACAGATCAGTCACTACTCACAGCTAAACTTTTCGGTTGTCCATCAGACAGCTGAAGGACGTTACTGCCCCTTCCAATTGCATGTCCTGTGTACTATTTGCAGAAAAAGTTGCAAATTCTTTTATGCGTATTTTACCCTTTAGACTCAAACTCCTTTATTAATTGGGAGCAAGTTATCTTTAACCATGAAGCTTTCTCAACAGCCTTTCACAGTTGCAAGTGAGGTAGTCCTCTATCACAGAGCATTCCAGTGCTCTGTTCCCCGCTACGAAGATGATGCAAGTGAACTACTTCTTCCTGACTTGCTCCATTAAACTCTTAACATGAAGCTTATGTGGCCCAGCCAGTCGTTTCGTAAAATTGGAATCTTGCATTTCTTTTTATAATAACTTCCTTGCTGCCCACACTTTCAAGAATAAAATACAATTTATATATAGACACATATATAATATATAGGAAACAACAACTACAATAATGTTTTCCTTTTTAAATCTTCTATGATTCTTGGCCTTGATTATGTGTTTGTGCTTTCCCTGGAGTATGTTTCTCCTGTGGCAACTCAACTGTAAAACTGTTTCAGGAATTGAATACAGTGAAGTAGTGTTGATGCATTGCTCTTGGTTTTATTTGGATCATGTCAGTGTTGTTAGTTTGTTGATAGGGAGAAATGATTTAATGTTTTTGCAAGCTAGATAGGGAACCATTTCAGGTACTGCTTCAGTAGCCTTTACTTACTACTGCTACAGCAGGCACCATCTTTTCTGAAAGGTGCAGAAATGTTTCTCTGAATAAATCATTTAAATGATTGTTATGAGATTAGACATACCAAAAAATCTTCTGCATATAGAACATGAATGATAAATAGATTTTTTTTTAATTATNTAAAAATTGATACATGCAAATTTTACTTGAAGAATTTTACTTGAAGAACACTTTGGTGAAACACTATTACATTATTACTACATTTGTAGCAGAGCTTGCAAAATGGTCATAACTCAACTGCTAACATGTTGTTTTTCAATTGAGTGATACTCAGTACTCAAAAGTAAAGTAACTTGCACGTCGTTGCAGATGGTTTGACATTGGATGTTTGATTATTGAGGATCCAATTCATGGAATTCATCTGGAAGCTTTTACTCAAGCAACACCAGTGCCTTTGCAATACGTTCAGCAGGTGAGTTTTCAATTTTCTTACTAATGTTGGATTAGCAGTTGAGACATAAGACTTAAGTTTTAATTTCATTTATGATATCAGCTCTTACTGCCAGTTGCTCCACTTGAATGTTTTAATTTATGAAATGAGGATAAAAACTATTTTTGAATCACGTTTATGTATTACCTAAAAATCTTTAGGCATTTATGGCAAAGCAATTCTTGATCAGTAGTCTCATTCTGCAGTACGTGGCACTTGGAAGTACTAGTTTTACTTTTCCATTAACGAAGAAGAAATATTCCAAGAAGAAACTAACCACAAAGAAGTAGTCCCTCAAAAGGAAATACAACTTCAGTCAATGAAATATTGTCATCAGTCTGGTTCTGACTCAAAATTAACTCTCATGAATCTTTACATAGGTAAAATAAGAATACTCATTCTTTCTTGGGTGTGGAAGGAAGTCTTTGGAGCTTAAGTAATGCACTAAGCAACTGCACCAAGGAAGTGCAGTAAGCACTCTTATCCATCTGAAGGCGTGGTTTCCTTTCCTTAACTTACTTCACATAAGTATTGGAGTTCCATCTCATCCCAGCAAAACTGTGTACTAGTTAATTGTCTGTGTGCACACATGTACATGTTAGCAATTCAGCGAAGTAGCTTACACTTCATTTAGGCACAAGTTAATAAATTCAAATCTTACCACTCAATTTTTAATAAAGCTCATAAAGCCTCAGTATTTATGTTGTTAACTACCAACAGACAGACAGCATACTGTACTAATTAGTATTCCAAAAACTCATTCCTAATAAATAAATAAAGGATACCCCTTCTTGAGATCTGTGTTTGAACTTAATTCCACCATGAGCATATAGACTCTCACCTAAAAGGCAAGAATCGTTTCTTCTTCTGACTGTGCTATTCTGATAAAGATGTAAAATTTATGAAATTGGAAAGATTTAAATCTTGGAAATATCATGGTTCATCCCATTGAAAATAATGCAGTACTGTGAAGTCCTTAAATATCACCAACAGAAGTTTTTCATGAGATTGTTTACATTTCTTTGGGCACGAACTGGGAATTACTCCAAACTCCAGTCACTGCATGTTGCCTGACAGCAGATATGAGTCATACATTAATTAACTCTGGTCTGAAAATTCTTTTTAAATAAATGTTTCCGTGAAGAATTTCAAAATAAAACCATTTGGGGTTTGATCCTCAGGGGCTTGTTTTGAGAAAACAAAGAGTAACTGCTTAATTTTTTTTTTTTTTTTTTTTTTTTTGTGTTGCACA